>JAOWAR010156924.1:0-10791 GCA_028571005.1 Clathrina lutea
ACACACACACACACACACACACACACACACACACACACACACACACACACACACACACACACGCACACACACACACATATCGACGCAAAAAATTGTTACCAAGCCTACACACGAGTTGTCGCAAGGAAAGCAGAGAATGCCCGCACTGAGAACAGCTTGCGGTGTCGTTCCAAGTTCCGCTTAAAGTCCCAATGCTTCCCAGAACTTGCACCGTTCAGAGCTCGGACCAGCTCAGCAAAATGTTTAGTTCTCAGAGCGCTTGTTCCAGCTACGTACGATTATGGACCGGACCTATATAGCTAGGTCTTGTCTGGCTAGAAAGGATTCGTGGACAATGCCTCCCTGCACCTTTCTCTTAAAAAGTTCCCCACTTGCATTCGTACGGCAGCTGAGGTAAAATCATCCAGCTCCACCTTGGTCCTCCCTCGCCAGGAATACGCTCCGGAGCGTCACCTTCGGCAGCTACTTACAGCGCATTGTACACAGTTAGTCTTGCTCTGCCACAAGCTTCAGCGGTTCGTCCCAGTACGCGCATCATTCGGAACTCGGACAAGCTCAGGAAAACGTTTAGTTCTCAGAATTCTTGTTCCGGCGACTTACGAAAATAGGCCGGACCTACGTTTTGTCGGGCCAGAAATGATCCGTAGACTGCGCGTCTCTACACATGAAGCAAAGAATGAGGCCTGTGCTGTTCTGCCTAATTTGACATCCCCCCAAGATTTGACCACCCCCGGTCAAATTCGGCAGCCGCGGCTCTGCCTAATCTGACTGGGGGACGCTAAACTAGGCAACCGGACTTTGCCTAATCTGACTGGGGGTAGTCTTTTTCTCGACTCCAATGAACATGATGAAAAAATGACGACGACGACGTGTGGACAACCTGACTATTTTTGTTTGCTGATTGCTTGATTTGCATACTGCTCGAGTCATCCTCAGTAATGGCCATCGGAACTTGCAGGTTTACAAGTTGGCTGTCGTGGCCTTGGTTGATCTGATGTCTAAGGGCAGTAACTTTCGACTACGAAATCGACAGCCCGAGCTGTCCCTTGCTGGTAGGTGCAGCTGCAGCTTCAATTTTGGACGAATCCCCCGGATCTGAAGCGTCGAAAGCTACCTCCAGGGTCTCACTGAAACGCTCCCACGATGAGACAATAGGCATGTTCTGCATTGTTTGCGGATCGCGAGTGCCGCTCCCGAGAAAAGAGCCGACGGAGTCAGCTTGCTCTTCCCTCCTGGCCTGTCAAAGGATGACAGGGTCAACGTGCGAAGGAGAGCTAAACTTTGTAGACATGATGAGGAAACAGACGGGCTGCTTTTCGTGGGAAAGAAGGTCTGTGCTTGATTGCGCGTGCGTCCCTGCGTCCAGAGCCTCTCTTTCCCTCTCTCTCTCTCTCTCTCTCCTTAACCAAACTCATATCTAAAACCACCGGGCGATGCAATGATGAGAGCCCTTCGTGAGAATCCCGAAGGACCGTCCTTGTCATGGGATCAGATGTTGTGATCAAGGTATACCTGGCAAAAAGGCGTATGGAACTAGAGCGTGACGGGGATGTGGAGAAGAGAGTGTATGAAGCGAAGAGGTTCGGGCTCGAATAAACTGATCCTAAGTTTGATGGGCGCCGCAATTCCTAGCAGCTTCGTATCTGTCGAGAGCTATTGTACTGGTATTTCGGGACGCGTTTGAGTTCTCGGGGTGTAATTCATGGTTATCAACGAAGGGGCTTGATTGAAGCCCAGCAAGACGGCTAGCCCAGGCCGAACCCCCCAGGTTAAAATCACCACGGTCTAAATCAATGATTCCGGGCCTCTTGGCTAAAGTCCGCACGTACATCCAGGTCCAGGCGAAGAAGAGGCGCAGCTGGAAAAAAAGCAAATCACGAGAATCCATCTTTGAAGTCCCCGCGCACACATCATGGCATGCCACACTGATCAGTAAGGAGAAGCCCTTCAATCTCGACTAGTCCAACGAAAGGACTTGACAGGTCTTATTCGCGGCTATGAATGGGCGAAACAAAGCACATGATCGACGTTTGCTCTCTCACTTCAGTTGTGACTACCCGAAACGAAATGCCAGCTGTTGGGTGAGCCCAGGATCCTCTTCGTCTCTCTCAAGTCGGGCACGTCTCTCAGAGTCGGCGGACATGCCTGCAAGCGGTAGAGCTGCCCATTTTTTCATTTCCGTAAAGGAACGAAGGGCGACTTTGTGTTGCTAAACGTTAACCCCCGCGACCGTGAACGCTTCCGAAAAAGTTAACGAAAGTGTCTTATTTTGTTGGTCTTGACTGCTCTCTAGCTGCGTTGTGGTCGAGCAACACGTGCAGGCGTTGTTTCGTCACGTGTCCATTGCGAGCCATGACCGCTAGATCATGGGCAGGGCGCTTCGCTTGGCAAATGCGGCATCCAAATGGGCCAGCTTCTCACAGCCCACACACTCTAACACTCGATATCTCGCACGCGCGGTGGGCATCGCTGAAACATCAACCCGCCTGGCGCCGGTGGTGGGAAGTCGGCGTTGCAAGGGTTTAGACCCTCCATCGGACGCATGCTCGAGCACACACAGCTGCCGGAGCTTTCAAGCTCTACGCACGCAGTATTGTCTCTACGATATTCCTCTACGACAGTGTTGCGCTTTTGTGCCGGAGCGGAACGGTCGTTGACTACCTCCGAGGTAGTCAGCGACCGTTTTGCTCCGCCGCTCCGGAAGGCTTCCCCAATGATGCCAATCCTGGTGTGTCGTTATAACCAGTACAAGCGCGCTAGCTAAATAGACTGAGCGCTTGTCAAGGAAGTGCTGCGTTTGGAGACTAGCGCATTACATCGACCCTGTCAAGATCAAGACTGCTGTTGGCAGATCAGTTCAGTTATCCGCCCTCTCGATAATGGACCTGTAGTTGGTTGACTGACCTTTTTTGCACAGTACACAAAACTGCCGGAAGACAGTGCCGATTATTATTCTTCAGAGTTGAAGTTCGATTCGCAAGCCCCGTCACTAACACGTGCACTCCGAGGTTCCAGGGAAGCACGACGCAAGAGGAATGTCCGTGCTTGCTGCGTTGAGACAGATCACCGATCCCCCACGCAGAGCCTCTGGATCCTCGGGCGGGTGGGCGAGGCAAGGGCGGCGCCGGAGGGAGAGGAGCCCAGAGGCAGTGGTTCTCGATCGATACCTGTTGCGTGCTCGAGATCCACCTCGAAGGATGATACCGCCTCACGCGGGGTAAACCATTTTATCTCGGCTTTTGGCCGTGTCTGCGACAGTCTCTCGCTACCGGGCGCCCCTACGTCTGCCCTCCCCGCGTTCTCACTGAATCTGCGCCGCGCACGCGTAAGCAAGCACAGCCCAGAGGCGAGTCGGGCAGTGAATAGCCTTAAAAGGAACATCTCAAATGAGGACAGAGCAGTTGTTGAGCTTTGAACACAAATCTGCAGAGTTCGACTGACCCGCAAAAGGCCTGGTTTTGCGGATCCAAAGCACCTAGAGCCCTACGAACGATGAAGTGGATCCTGTCGCTTGTGTTGATAGCTCTCGCGGGCTTGCGCCTGGCCCGGGCCGATACGATCGAGGCAGTAATAGGGGAAGATCAAGAAGGCGTCTACCGTCACGCCGAAGCTTTCGTAACCTTCCTGAAACACATCATGCTCGCAGGAGGAGTGAATATGACCAAACCGGGTCATCCGCAAGAGCAGTCACACCGAGCCTTCTCCTATCACCAGAGCAAGCTACTCAACAACCTTACCCAACAGCTGCCTGCGAAGGCGGCGTCTCTCCCACGAAAACCAGGCAAGGACTTGCAACATCTGTACCGGCCAGTGAAAGGTAGGAAGCCATCTTTCTCCAGTGTATGCTTGTTTGTCTGTTTACCTCTTGCATTATTTGTTTGTGTGTTAACATTCTCAATTCCTGTTATTTTCCGTGAACGGTGTGGGGGTGGGGGGAGGGTCACTGAGACTTAACTGTATTACATTTTAGTGTTGGGCATCCCATTTGGAATTTAGCATACATTGACCAGTAAAAGAAATTTCATATCAGGATCGAGTTAAAGGGCCACTCCACCCAAAAAATAAGTTAGGCTCTTTCGACGCAGTTTTCCGCCCTGAGTACGATGGTGAAAGTCATTTTTTCATGCGACGTCGGGAACCCTAGAAAATGGGTGAAAACGCAAACGGGAATTCCCCTCATATGACGTCACGAGTGATTAGGTCCGCTCAAATGTATGGAAGAGGGGAGGGCTTGACTAGCTGTGAAGAAAGGCTTCTTTCTCGCTCGTCGTGGGCCACTCAGGCTGTCGTAGGCCACTCAGGCTGTCAGTGACCTGCATGTATAATCAGCTCTCGTGTGATGCATCTTTGCCCCCACTTCTCAGTAAGTTCTCACACTCTCTGTCTAACCGCGGCACCCTCAGAACAAACCAACTTTAGCGACCGAGCGGATGCTGATGCTCATTCTTCGTGTGCGGCGTACCGTGCAGGCGTGAATGGACTCCTTTGTCGCTAGTCGCAGCTGCACAGGTTGTCGATGACGGATTTTCAGCTCTTTTTCAGCTCTCCTACCATGTATCTTTGCCCACATTTCTCACAGTCATGATCACACCCTCTGTCTAGCGGCGCTCCGGCTTAAAGCAAACGCACACATCGCTGACGAAAGAGAAGGTAGAGTTGCGAACTGATCATTCTCGGTGCCCCCGCACTTCTCACGAGTCGTCTAAGGGTACAAATGCAACTCGTTTGAACAAATGGTGCAGACACGAGAAGAAGAGATGGATCAGCATGGGATCCGGATTCACCGTGGCGAAGTTCTGCTCGCCACCACCGGAGATGTTCACGTGGCGATCGATAGCTCTCTGAGTGTCACTTTTCTTCTTCATAATGGTGCGCTGGGAAGCTCCGGCCGAGGGATATAGCAACGACACCCCGCGCAACGAGATCGGCAAGGTCTACCTTTCTTCACATTTCCCAAAGATGTATGCTCAGGGGTTGGGTTCGCAGGTGGCTCGTGCTCCAAGGACCAAGGATAATCTAGTTTGTGCCCACGAGGACCGACAGTCGAAGGGTCTTGTCTCTGTAGGTAGCGCAACTTGAAAAGAGAGTAGCAGGTTTGCTTGGCGAAGCCGTCGTGTTAGCCAGTAAGCTGTCCCGACGAACTTCGCACACTACATGCCAGCGAAAAGACAGACATTTTTGCACGTCACGAAAAACGGAAAGGAGGCGGCTGAGCTTCGAAGGGAGGTGAGATTTCCGTCACATTTTTTTAAATCTCTTATCATGCAGTTTATTTCGGGCACTTGCATCTGATGTGCGCATGGGTCCGATGAGGCTTTGCGAACTTTTTTGAACACATTTGGACTGGCCAGCCATCGGCAGAAGCTTGTGACTTCAGTCGTTACGTCGTACTCGGTGCTGCTTTTTTTCTTTTTTTCACTTTTTTTTCTCTTGCTGTTGCCATGATTAGAAAAACCACATGAACTTTATAAAAATAATACAACATCTGTCTTTCAAAAAAATTCAGCAGAGGAGCTATGGGCACAAGGCTTACTCTTCATCAACCAACAACACGCCAAAAGGAACTGAGAGAAGGTCAGTTCAAGCAAATGAGATCGATTGGTGAACCTTTCTGAGCGCCTGTCTTTATTTTCTTTTTCAATTTGCTACTCCTCGGACTATCAACAGGTCAACATGCACATCAGCTGAAGTGAGTAGTCACTGGCATGCTCAAGATCAAGTGCAACTGGCTAGTGTGCCTGATTTTCTGGCCAGTGGAAGAAAGTACACCCTGCTTAAATATATGGGGCGTCACTTCTGGGAAGTGCCAGGAAGTCCACCACGAGAAATGCACCCATTTTCGATTTTATGGAAGTGATGCACGAGGCAGGCATGAAGAGTACTGAAGAGTGCCAGAATGTGTTGACATGTTCCATGGCGTCCCTCCATGCAGTTGTTGGGGTGAACATTGCCACAGACAAAAGACCCCCCAATATTCTGAGCACCTCATGGAAGAGCACTACGCATGCACGCACGCACAGTGATCAACATTATTCACAGGCACCGCACTTTCACAGTGTATACGTAACAGCATAGGCAATTGCCATATTTCCTTCAGAAAAAAAAAGGAATTGCGCTTCTTTCGAGCACTCACACCACAATGTTATATTTTGGTTTAGAATGAATCCATGTTAGAGCTTCTCTGTCGGGAATCCAAAAAAAACTAGACATTTATAAGCTTGATTGTTTCCTTTTCAACCCGCTCGCCCTCCATCCCCTTTTAGATCACCGTGCTGGTGTTGAGCTTAGCAAGTGTTTGTGTACACGGTGAATTGCGACACCATCGTGCGAAGAAAAGCTCACAAGGCAGGCTGTCAACTTCAAGTCCAACCAAAAAGTAGTGGAGTATGTCTTCTAGAATCAGTGAAAAATTTCAGGTGAAACCACATAGACCAGCAATATTTTGCTTTCTAATCGTTTGTTGGCAACACATGTACACATGCATACAATTATGACAAGTAAGCTGTAAAAACTTAAAAGAAAAAAACATACTGATCATTCTTCAAAGCACACAATCTCTATGTGACAATGCAAGCCGCGAATGATGGGTCCGACGCTATAGCTTTTCTCTACTTGCAAACAAAATTGTCTGGCCGGCAACGTCAAAATCTGGGCCTGGAATCAGAAAAAAAAATTGACCGAGCCACACGGTTCGTCTTCATTCCCAGCATGCTCAAAACCCTTACAGTTTTTTACAGTTTTTTTTTAAAAATCCCTCTTGGGAAAATCAGTTCTGTTTGCCTGAACAGCACAGGCAGGAACTTCCCGCCTTTATCCACGAGCGAGCGAGTTGTGGACGCACAACGTGTACGTTGAAGTGGTAGGCCGCCGCCAAACGAAAAGACGCCACGGTGCACATCATACAGACAGAGAGACCGGCAGACCGTCAGATTACCACGCACCAGATGAAACGGGGAGGCTTTCATCCGCAAAGCTTACCAGCTCTCATCTTCATCTGCCTTGCCGGCACGGAGCTCTCGACAACTCCTAATAAATAGGACGAGAAAATGTACTTTGATATGTTGCCACACTCAAGACGTACACGTTGATGGTGATGCACAGCACGCCGGCAGCAGCAAGGCACGAGCGGCAGCACCTTCCCTATACTGCTCTCGTCATCCTTGCACCGAGCGTCATCCTTGTACGAAGACAAAGTTTCCAGGTGACTTGTGTCTTCTTCAGCCGGAGCCGACATGATGGAGCTGTATCGTCCCCGCAAGCTCCAACACGTGACTGAGGAGACTGTCGATATCGCGATCCGGTTGGCCGGGTCGATCCACATGTGACAGTGGAAGCGACTGAAGCTCCCTTCCTCCGTGGCTGAGACAAAATTGGCATTATCGGTCTGTCCTTCTGACTAGATCTCAGAGTGAAGTGTCCAAAGTACTCTGTACACTCGGGATCGTCGGACTCCACAAGACCCCACACGTGAAGCCCATGCAGGGAGCAACTTCCTTCGTGGCGTGACAATGGAGCATCCGCTAGCTTGGTCGATTGCGATCTGCAGTAAGCCGGTCCGCGGCTAGACAGAGGGTGTGAGAAATGTGGGCAAAGATCCAGGGTAGGAGAGCTGATAATCGGTCATTGACAACCTCTGCAGCGACAAAGAAGTCCATTCACGCCTGCACGGTACGCCGCACATGATAAGGAAGGAGTGTCAGCATCGGCTTGGGCGGTCGCGAAAGTTGGTTTGTTCTCAGGGTCGACGGTTAGACAGAGGGTGTGAAAAGTGTGGGCAAAGATATATCATAGGAGAGCTGATTATAGGTCACTGACAGCCCGAGTGGCCTACGACGAGCGAGAAAGAAGCCCTTCTGCACCGTTGGTCAACCCTTCTCCCATTTACTTCCATACACTTGATCGGTCAGCAGGTCGGGAGCTAACCACTAGTGACGTCACAGGAGGGGAAATCCGTTTGCGTTTTTACCCATTTTCGAGTAGTTCCCGACGTCGCATAAAAGGTTGACTTTGCCCATCGTACTCAGGGCGGAAAACTGCGTCGAAAGAGTCTACAAGTAACTCATTTTTGGGTGGAGATGCTCTTTTAGAAAAGGCCTTTCGCCGGTTACGTCACGCATGATAATCTGATTATGTCATCTGACCCTAATTGGGTGCACGTTGGACTTCCGTTCGTGTTCTCCACCGTCTTCTTTCTGCTACATCTAGTTGTTTCAACTTCCCACCATTGGTTGACCGCAGAAGGAGACTGGTTGGCAGTGTGTGCCATGGAGAACGACGTTTTGCTGAGCGAGGATGACATCACAGGCGCGTCGTCGAAGGGTCGAGATGCCGGTTTGCTCACCGTGCCGGAACTGAAGCGCTGGCTTGCCTGTCGGGGAGCATCGCGGAAAGGACGGAAGGCGGAGCTCGTGAAGAGGTTTGTCAGCCTTACAACGCCTGCCGTCCGCTGACGGCTTCTGTGACTCGAGGGTGTGTACTTTTTCTTTTCATTAGAGTATCGGTCTACCTGGCGATAGGTCTCGATCGCGAGCTTGTCGACCGTGACGGCGAAGCAAATATTCAAAAAAAAAACCGCCCACCTTTAGGCTGCTGGTCATGATTCGGTGCCTGGTAAAGGTGATGACGCCGGCGCTTCTCGCGGGAAACTCCTCCCCCCCCCATGTGCACGTCAAGTATGAAGGAGCTGCCGACGGTCAAGATGGAGATGTTCTATTTTTCCCGCCTCCTCCCTGCTTTGTTTTCCGAGGCACAGTGATAAGGGCACTGCCCAAAATCAATATATTTTGTCTCTCTTTGTACATAGCCCATGCCCAAACACATTGTATAATTTATACATAGGACAAATCACGTGCAACAGTTGTACACAATTGTCTTTCGCAAGTGCTCCTTTAAAAGGTCAGTGGTTCCAGTATGTCAAACATGGTGGCGCCTAGCTGTCTGCTTATCAGTTCAATAATCTTGATGCGCTGTATCTTCCGCTCAGCATGAATACAAACGGCCACAATCTTCTTGGTGCTGGTAACGTCCTGCGGGAGCATCTGCCTTTCGCCTTGCTTCATGGGAGGAATGCTTAGGCGCACCACGACTGAGGCCAGCAGGTCTTGGATGTTAAACCCCTTGTCTGCCATGACCAAGTCCCCTTGCTCTCACAGCTGAAGTAAGCCACTCTGTTCCGTGATACTGTGGTCGGACACAGACCCCTCGCATACAGGGAACACAAACATACAATGGCCGTGCTTATAAGGCATTTCACGGTGTTGTGACTTTTGTATTCTGACCCCGTTGCAGACTGCCTGGCCAGAGAAGACAGCGTATCGATAAAAAACACAGTACAATCAACAACAACACGTGTGGTGGGACACCACTTTTTGAAGCAAGCTGGCATCAGTTTGTTCACCCTGCTCCTTGAAAGCCACAGCGGCAAGTCCCGAAATTTCACGTCCATCAGATTGATCCAAGTGATGAAAATCTGCGATACACTTGATGGATGAATCCCAAAGCGATCGGCCAAGTCTTGTAATTTCAGGCCCAATTGCAAGCGAGCCTTCAACAAACCAGAACAAGAACAACAAAAAGCTCTGTAGTTTGCCTCTTTTTTCCTCCTCCCATTTGACTGCACAAAATCTTTTGGGCGGCCAATAGCATTGGCTTGCTTGACAACCAGGTTTGCGTGTGCACCACTCGAATATGGCAGAGAACTTCTCTGTACAGTCTTGTTGTTCGCTTAAGAAAGGTAAAACGAATCCCAGAACAGTCTAAGAAAGAGCCACTTGATATGCATCATAATAAATATCTGCCTCCTTCAGCCCCTACAAATGTGTTCTTTCAAGCCTGGTAACACTGTTGTGCAAAACAAAGAAAGGATTATGTAATTGAAACGCATTTGTGCCTCTTGCCACTCCTGTGTAAACCCACCAGAAACTGGTGTGCTAACACATGACGGCCAAAGAAAAGGGCTGCAAAATATCACCTTAGCCAATGTCCCCCTTACTATCGCAAGAAAAAACTGGTCAATGAGGGTGAGCTTCTGTGCTGGTCCTGGTTTAAGTCCGATCCGATCAACATCGTCATGGGTCGTCTCAGACCCTCTCCATATCCGCATGACCTGCAGGGCAGAACGTGCCACATCTGTCTCAGCTTGCTGTGTGTCTTTATCATTCATTGATGCCAGATAATTTGGCATCACGAAAAAATACCCAGCTTCAACAAGTAAATGCTAGGAAGTTTTTTTCACGTAGAGAGCCACTTTAATTCATACTTCTGGCTGTGATATCGAAACCACATTGTGGCATGGCTAGATATTTGTGCCCGATCTTCTCAGAGAATGTGTGAGGAGAATGAAGCCAAGAACAGTTTGTTACAACAGGAGAGAGACACATGCCCACTCAGTCTCCATTCTTTTCAGCATAAGAGTATAGCATTCTCAAACAAAAGTCGCCAAGAGAACCTCAGGATTGCTTTCATTACCTTTGCACTCGGCTCCAGGTAGCTGAAGCTCGCCACAAACATCAAGAAGAATGAAAACCCAGTATAGAAAGCGATCAGCTTGTCGTTCACAGAAAGAGAGGAAGTAATGACACGCGGGCAGGGCTCGAACTTGCGGCGCCATCGCCTAGCACAGACGGAAGGCCACGTAACTGCTCTGCCACTCAGCCAATTCAAAAAATCGGCTTCGTGGAGTGCTATGGGCATTCCGACGCTGCACTTGAAGCGGTCCAGCTTGAAAGCAGTCTTGGCCAACTGCCGTTCCGCCTCCTGCAGACCGTCGCACCTCTCTTCCAGCTCCCTGCA
>JAOWAR010156935.1:0-10791 GCA_028571005.1 Clathrina lutea
CCTCCTCCCTTCCTCCCTCCCTTCCTCCCTCCCTCCCTTCCTCCGTCCCTCCCTCCTCCCTCCCTCCCAGACTGGAAAAATCAAAATATCGTGTAGCCTATTGTCAGACGAAATATTGATGGCCCAAATATTGGCTGAATAATCAAACATTGGCACATCAGAATCTTACACCAAATATTGATGGCCGAATTATACACTGGTAGTGAATAGTCTGTGGTAGTACAACCACGTAGATCTTGGATCGACTTGACACCTTTAGCAAAATACTAGCTTTTCACGTTATCTTGTGTACCTTCAATATTGCCACCGCTGGAGTCAACCTTTGTCTTATTGGGAGATCTTGCTCTTCGTCGGCCTTCCATTTTCTCCCGGGCAGCACAAAGTGATGACCAAGGAAAGAAATCTCGATAAAATGAAGTAAAACGCCATTAGCTTAGTGCCTGAGGTGTCTATCAGTTTCTACTTGGACTGTGTTGTGCATACCTGACACCTCAACACCTGCCCAGTGCATCTTTCAGCTGGTGGTCTCCTTGCCGTGATCAGCCAGTGGAGCGGCTCTTTCCCCAGAGAATGCAGACGGGATCATCTTCCTTCGCCGCAACATGCCTCGCTTCTTTCATATGAAGGTTTTGGGAAGCTTCACTGACACAGCGGTAGGTTAAACAAAAGCGTATGGAGCAGGAAGTACCTATTCGCGACACAGGCTGGGATCACAGAACTGGGTTCACAGAACTGGGCTCACAGAGGATGAGGCTGCCAGTCATTCTGACCTGGCGGCCTCATGGGAAGAGGCCTGACACCTTGTGTGTGCTTCTTGACGTTCCAATTATCAGTATTATCAGTGATGCTACAGCAGATACACTGCTGAGCTGCTTTCTCTCTCTCTCTCTCTCTCTCTCTCTCTGCCCCCTCCCCCCCCCCCTCCCCCCCCCTCTCTCTCTCTGTGTTTGGAAGCCAGTTCACCCGATTTGAGCTATTGAGTTGGACATTCACTTGCATGGTAAGTAATATGTCACTTTCCCTTACAATATATCTGTTGACCATGGCAAAAGTACCAAATGGCGTAGAATTGTCAGCTGAATGGTGGTCTACATGATATGCTGGAATGGAGATTCAGCGTAAGTGCTTAGTGGGATATACTGAGGATTCGGGTTCGTTCGGATTCGCCGGAGGGATTTGTGAAGGATTCAGATTCGTTTGGATTCGCCGGAGGGATTTGTGAAGGATTCGTATTCGTAGTTGACAGGATTCACTTCAGCCCTGGCACTGCCAAGAAGTAGCTAATCTGCAAGGTTCGGTAAGCACATGCCTGTAAAGGACAAATCTATTTCTGATCACAAGGAGTTCCAACATCATCTTCTAAGTGAGACAGGATTCTTCTCCTGACGTTTCACCAAAGACTTCTTCAGAAGAAGCCTCTAGCAAAACGTCAGGAGAATCCTGTCTTATGTGAAGTTTACTAAGTATATAAGCTTATCAGCGTCTCATCGTCTTCTAAGTATGGGCTTAAATGGAGAATTTTTCGGTAGCATAATATTAGAAATCTTTACTATTGTCCCTCAGTCATAATCGCAAATGGGCAGAATGACAACTGAAAAAACTGCGAGATAGACGACTGAGAAGCCAGGTTGGCATGTTCTCAAATGGTCGGACCTTCACGTCTTCTTCACGCCCAGCTCCGCTAAGCAGAATGCCTTGTTTTCACCGCATGCGTCGTGTCAGCAAGTGCCAGGATAATTTAACTTATAGGTGTTATTACTAAGTTGTTGTTTTTTTCTTATAGTATAATTGCCTGAAGTGAAAAGGGCTGTGAATTGCCGCGCGCTGAAACGTCTTTCGACAAACAGTCGCGACACCATCACCGAATTACCGAAACTTCTGTTATTGTGAGTGCAAACTACAATGATGTATCTTTGAGTATACATGTAGTACAAACTACAGTGATGTATTTTTGTGTATAAATGTAGTACAAACTACAGTGATGTATCTTTGCGTATACATGTACAGTCATCGGAAAGGGCGGTGATATATGCAGCTATTTCGGCAGTCGCGGCTCGATATCGTCAAGGCGTGGCTTCAAGCCTCCAGCTTTTCCACCGTCTCTAGCGAACTTTTACTATCCTTATCAACTCAGAACCAAGCGACTTCAGGGCAATGTATGAGGCCCATTGCCTGGCGAAATGTGCGTGCTGGCGTCCGTCCCCCTTAGCCTTGAACCTAGAGTAGGCTTCGTTTTAAAAATAATAATAAATAAAAAATATACAAATAAGTAATTAGAAAATACCGTGAAGGCAGTTAAAAGCGTTCGAAATTTAACTGTTCAAAGCTCGTTTAAAGCTCGCTAAAGCTTTTAAAGCTCTTCTAATTTTCTTGACATCCCGCCGCCTGTCAGCGGCGACAAAGGGCAAAGACAGATTTGAAGCGATTCGAAGCGTTCAAAGCTCGCTTTTTAACGAAGCCTCGAACCAGACCCGCATGTACAGCTCCCCCGCGCCGGGCGCGCATACCCGGCCGGCCCGTTCCGATCCAGATCCGACCTCCTCGCCCATCGCGATCACGATCGCACAATCCAATATGTAGCGATCGAGCACCTCGAATCGGCTCGATTTATCGATATCCGGTCCTTCGCGCCGCGCGAGATATAGCGGCGATCGATCGTCAGGGCTCTCCCGAGATCTAAACCTTGACCAAGAGCTTCCGATCAGCTGGGGCTTCCCTGGCTACCTCACTCAGAAGCCCAAACCCGAGGAAACCAATCGGCCTGTTCTGTCTCTTCCTTGCAAATCGCTACTGATTTCAAGTGCAGCTGCACTGACGGCAGCGATGCGACGCTTGGCCACCGACTATTAAGACTAGACTGCTGCAATATCTCTGACTTCTCTAGCAGAACCATGCACGGTGGCCGCAACGGCGCGTGGGCGCAAAACTCAATCAAGCTGCGGCAGCGACGAGGCCACACGCTTTACTTTAGGAAGGCCATACCTGCAACAGAAGATTGTGTTCATTCAGGGAAACTGCAGAGTATTGTGTTGTGTCAGGTTTATGACTTTCCGAGAGAAGCATGCGTCTCACTCTAGCTTTCCTGCGGCCAGATGCAGCTGTTTTGTGAAATTATGCCCAAGCACGTGATGATCGATGCTCGCTCATGCCCTATACATGCCATACTGCTATAGGGGATTCGCTCACTGCACCGACCGGCGACCGGCCGGCTGCTTGCATCCTCTGGCCGGATGCTTCGTGTGGAGGCCCACTGACATGACATGACAGTGTGGGCGCAGCGCGCGATCCCGGCCGTCTTACTCCTGTGCGTTCTCAATGTTTGTCAATCCTTGGGAGGGGCTTCCTCTGGCCCTACTGCTGCCTGGGTGCCTAGCGGTAGCATTCCCAACCCGGCCGGCACCGAGACCTGCAGATCGGTAGAATCGAATCGTCGGGTGCCAAAGTACATGTAGAAGTTCAACTCACTGCCGTCTGCGTGTGTCTAACTGAATCCGCCATTCCTTCTGTCGGTGGTTCGTGTACGACCGTCGACAATGATTGATGACAGTCCACTGCCATGCCGCAGTGGGTTTTTAACGACCTTAGGCTTTCCAGCTCTCGCCTGATAGATCGATCGCCGAGTAAAGCCATCCCCGTAAAGCCATCCCCGCATGACAACCTTAACAAGGCTCCAGCTGCAACGAATAGTCATTCATTGACAGACGCCTGCTCACACGATCTTGGCTCACAGTCCACCAGTGACGGGTTCTTGTTCGTGCCCTCTTTCGACGAGGCTGATGTGCGTACTCGTCTGCCCGTATCTCCCCTCTCCATCTTGTCGGGTAACGAGGCAGCCTACCCAGGAAACTGACCGTATCTTCTTCAGCAATCGCACGCGGGTCGATGCTGCGTACGGATTCAGGTGAGTGGGTGATGAGAGCCACGTTGTATGCGCGTCTCAGTGACGGTCACAAAAGAAAATAGCTCGGTGCGTCACAGGGGAACTGAGAGGTGGATTGTTCGCAACAAAGCGGAGCAATGTTCCAAAAACGTTAAGGTAGATCTACCCCTTTTTGCCTCCCGCAGCTTTTGACTGAGCCTAGAAAGCACAGCTGCAACCGAAAGAGAATGTTCGAGCCTCAGGATCAAGAAGTGGATGAAGGGAGAGATGAAGACAACGAGTCGTTGGCCATGTGTGACAACTTGGCTAATCTTTCCGTCCTGAACGAGGACACGCTACTGACTGCTCTACGGGACCGCTATGAAGCGAGTCTGATCTACACGAACGTCGGCGAGATCTTGGTAGCCCTCAACCCTTTTCGGCCTCTCCCGATCTATGGCTCGGCTGTTCAGCGGAGGTACAGCCTCGACATCGCGGTAACTCAGCGGAAAGGCGGCGTTCGAAAGCCGCACATTTACGATGTAGCCAGGCGAGCCTACAGCGAGATGCTTGCTCAGCGCAGACATCAGGTGTGCGTCATCAGCGGAGAGAGTGGAGCGGGCAAGACGGAGTCGTGCAAGTTCGTTATCCGACAGGTAAATTCTTCTACCATGCACTCCCTCGACTACTAAGCTCAGGTAACCAGCTCTTTCAGGTCGTGTTTCGATAAGAAAAAAATTCGAAAGATGGCAGCCTGCGCGCGCAACACTTAAACATGTTAAAAGTTTAAACTTTTTCTCTGCTTGGTGAAGTATTTAGGAGCGTTGGCCAAATAGAGTGACTAGACCTTGGCTCCTCACCTCTTCTACGCGCTACTACTTTAAGTTGAGTGAGTCATGCTGCTGTAATGCTTTTTTTTTCTGCTGGCCAGGCCTCACAGTGTAGTGCTGCCGTACCGTGTGTGCCGCGTGCGTTCGTGCGTGCGTGTTATGGAGAGGGGCTCTGACCATTGTGGCTTATCATCATTGTTGATGAGTCCAGTATCAAGGATAAACAAGCTTGGGATTTGACTGCATTGCTGGCTATTTATTTGCATAAAGCGTTAATTTGCAGAAAAAGGCACTGATGTTGATTTTGGAAGAGTAAGCCGCTATCAGGTTGGTGCTAGCCATTGGAAGTGAAAAGAGAAAGAAGCCACTAAACAGTGACTATATCAGATACTAGGAAATGTGAGAGACAGAGGGCAGGGCTGCTAATGCATTTTATGAATGGGGCTTCTCCTGGCGCATCCAATTTGAGCCATCAAAGTCACAGGCCATGACTATCTCCCGCCATCACCATCCCTGGCCCATCCGCCCCCATCACCATCCCTGGCCCATCACCCCCGTGCGGTTTGGTGATGTGCGTGTGGATGAAGTTATCTCAGTCAAACTCCTCACGTGACAATTGACAGAACGTAGAACTATAGCAAACATCTGCGCCTGGTCGGACTGTGTGCTGCCCAACGAAGTGGCTTTTTGTGCGAGGTGTCTCCAGATTTGGATTTCTCCGGCCGTCTAGCCGTGCACAAAGGCTTTGTTCGACGCACAGTGGAGTACAGCCCTCTTGTGTGAAGTGGTGTGGCTGTCTACCATCTCTCCTGACTTGACAGGATTCAGCGGCGAGCTCTCGCCCTCATTGGCCCCGTTGTTGTCATCGACGGTCTTGCACTTCACTGCGCCATCAGTGCCCTCTGCCTACTCTATAAGCTGATGTGCAGACCATATGCCTGCCATGCCAGCAGTCCCTACTACCCCACCAGCAGATCGCATTCAACCACGTACTAGGCAGCAATTTCTCGTCGCCCACAGACACAGCCAGCAACTTCAGCCGACTCTACCTCCCTGATCACACAACGCCATCCTCCAACCGTTCCCACGCACGCTTATTCCCATTTGGAAATCCCTGCCCCCATCACTCCTATAAGAAGAGCTGAACCTCTGTTTCCTCCAAAGATGTAAATCCGGAGCATACAAACACCTTCTCAAGAAAGACCGGCTCTTGGCCACGCAATCACATTCATAGCCAATTAAAACAGTACACCAGTCAACAGCCTGCACATTCTGCACACCTGGACTGCCTCTCACTCTCTTTCCCTGTATTAGATGTGGACTATCCTCTGACCTTTTCCTCTTTGGTATTCTCCTTTATCCGAATCACCCTCTTCTCTTTCCTTCCCCCTGGTGCGCTGGACACGTGTTGACACCAAGACCTTTGGTCAGCCAAGCGTGTCCAGCTCCACCGCCATTTTGCTCCCTCTTCACCCTTTGTGATGGAGTTTTGATTTTACAGCAAAAAAAAGTGTTATGATAGCGTGTGAAGAAGAACAACGTGCAGGATGATGCGGTTGTGACAGCCATAATGCAGTTCACAACAGCAGCTTGAGCATGTTGAGTCTGGTCCAAAGCTGTGTGTCAATACAGAAATAGCTGAAAGACAATACTACATCAACATTTAGCAAGGCCTAGTGTGCAATGTTGACACACTTCGATATCTTGGTCAAATAATTATAATCATGATATTTGTCACCGATGTCCATAGCCAAGGAATGAAGGGTTTGTTGTGCGCTGTGCCCTCTGCGCCTTTTTGCAGCTTATGGAGCTCTGTCAATCGAAAGAATCTGCTTCAGGGAGTCTTGAAGCCAAGATTGTACAGGTGAGTTCCAGGAGGTTGCATAATGCGGCCAGTTGAATGCTGTGAGCTGAGGTAGGACAATTATAACAGAAGATTTGTTAAAGAGAAGGAGAGGAAGATAAGCCAACTTGATGGAGAGCAAACGTCTTTTAAAGGGACACCTGCACATCACATGGCTCCATTTATTTTTTCTGAAAATGGCATAAACAACAAGAAAAAGCGTCAGGTTGGTCTAAGATGCAGTAGATGACCTCTGATGGCTTGTGCTTGTCAGTTTGCTGAGGAAGAACGTTTAGTTGTGTTGTACGGTGCCATGGTGTGTGTACTTGTTTGCCTTTTCCTCTCCTTGTCACTTGAGGACTTTTAAGGCCTAGGATAGTGTGGGTGTGGGTGTGAGTTCTGAGTGATATACGGACCGGATGCAGCTCATACTGGAAGGAGCTCGGTGGAGCTAGGACTTCCAGCTTCTCACGGGGTCTGAAGTACCATACTGATGACCATTGTGATGACCGATTGGTAAAGACATCACTTTGCACGAGCACCGAAGCAAGCACGAAACTGAAACAGGTTGGCTGAAAAAAAAAAGAAGAAGAAATTATAGATCTTAGCAAAGCAACTAGTGCTGTGCTGGAGCAAATACGGCCCGGATGCATGTGGAGGAGGTTTTGAAAATGGAGCACCATGCCATGAGTTGATGGCCATACCCTGACGACGACCAATCAAAAAAGGCAACAGTTCACACTGCAGAAAACAGGAAACCCAAATGATTGGCTACTAAAAGGAAATGATAGACCTTCACAAAGCAGCCAGCACCAGGATGGGGTGAAGACACTGTCCTGATGAAGCAGATCTTTTACGATGAAGGTAGGCTTTCTCCAAAACTTGAACGTGTAGTTTGAAAAAATCAAGTCCACCGTGAGGCCGCAGATGTGCATAGGAATACCTTGGATGGTTGATGTGCGTAGTAATACCTTAGATGGTTGTACCATTTTTATTCCTGATCGTGTCGACTTTATTCTCATTTGTGTCCAGTATGCTTCCGCACAAATGTCTAGCTGCATCGACTGTCTTCTGATGCTTGTGAGATGAAAGACCATACTCAAAGACAAGTTTTTGTGAGCTGGGAAACTCCGAACCCAGCCATCATGTCCCTGTCACATTCTGTATAACTCCAGGTCAATCCTTTACTGGAAGCCTTTGGAAATGCTCAGACTGCTCTCAATGACAACAGTAGCCGTTTTGGGAAGTACGTTGACCTGATCTTTGACGCTCAGACCGGCAGTGTGATTGGAGCCACTGTCAACCAGTACCTGCTGGAAAAGTCACGTGTGGCCCGACAAGGGCCAGCGGTAAGCTTCATGTTACTTGGAGAAATATCCACTTGAAAATATTTACTGTGACTGTGAGTCACCGATAATCGGCTGAGAGATGTGAAAGTCTAAAAAGAGAACTTGAATAGTGTTTCAGGCTTTCTTAATTTCTGTTTATAGTTATGTTCTCCGTAGGAAGTTGAGATATGTTTGACCCTTCATCTCTATTTTTCTGTTTAGATCTTCCGAGCTTGGCAAGGAAGCTAACATCTCAGCATCACTACCCGAAGGATAATCAGTCCTTTAACTGTGCTTTTAATTCTTTGCAGGAAAGAAACTTCCATGTATTTTACTACATGTTCGCTGGCCTTCCTCATGATGTACTAAGCAAAGTTCACTTGCATGTGAGTATATAGCCAGTGGCATCAAGCCTGACAAGCATTAGAGTTGATTATAAGGTTATAGCCCCCCAGATGGCCGTCAAACCATGACAGTTTGCTGTATCAGTGAAGGGGCAGCAGTGAAAGTCACGTTGGGATGGAGAGGCAGATCTAGGGAGAGTTGAAATTCAGGAGGGAGGAGAGGAAAAGATGAGAGAGGGGAGGGGTAAAAAGGGAGGGGTATGGCAGGTAGGGAAGATAGAGATGGGCTAAAGAGGGTTGGGAGGGGAATGAAGGATGGTTTGGGAGAGATAGCAACCCAGAAAGGATAGGATAACTGGGAAAGGAAAGGAGGACTGAGAAAGGAAAGGAGAGAAAAAATTGGTTAACAGTTTTGATCCGTTTAACCGGCAATTGTTACTGCCACTGAGAACAAGGCCTGTGCTTAAATTTCCTTAGCGGCCATCCCAGCACCGATACCTTGCCAGCAGCCCAGCAGCCGATCGCTTTGCTCAATCAGACCATTGCAAGTGAGTCAGACTTAATCCTTGAAATCGTTGGATTGACAAGGAAGTAAATTGACAATGATTCATATTACAATAACCAATCTGTACAGTCAATGCAAAGAACATGCAAAAAAATCGCGCGGGGTTCCAAGAAAATATATGATGGGCAAGGTATTGATGACACTTCTGCCAGCTGAAGCTAGTCAACATGTCTACTTCATTTCGAGGGGTACAATTATTGGTATTCACATACTTCTATAGCCCTCTGCAGTTGGGTGAAAAATACTATTATCACTATTGGGCCCATTGGGATTGTATACTCAGGTGTTTTCACATGGAATGTCGATGTTTGATGTCTGTCTGTCGGTCTGCCTGTAGCGAGGTTAGACGAATTTCACTTGTGCAGCCACACTCTCTGTCCAAATTCCGATCGCGTGAAATACTGACTTGGCCTCCGTTTGCTCCAGACGTAAAGTCATTGTGGTCTCAGGTTTACTTCATGTCAAAGGATACAGAGGGGTCAGCGTGACTTATGTCGGAATGCTTTCTGGCTCATGATAGAGGCTTCTAAGCTTAATGTAGGTGGAATGCACCCCTTAGGCAAAAAAAAACAAACAAAAGATCACAAAGGAAGTCCCAACTCCAAAGCCAGTACAGCATACTCCGTACAGTTTAACATGTCTTCGTGGTGAATAGTGTCATACATTGGGCCTAAGAAAACTCGACGTTGGCCCGTGGATGGCTTCTTGTATCACAAACAATCACATTGAGAAGGGAAGCTGGCCTGTCAGTCCACAGTCTGCATGTCGTGGTCACAATGTCTCGCATCGCTTGGAAGGCAAATTGCAATCGGCCGGCATTTGCAAACACGAAGCATTCAGGGCATCCCTGCCGCGAATGGCGATGTGGAATGGACTTTCTAGCATAGTGTGCTGCAATTCCCTTTTAGATCTGTGCCTCTGCCTACATAATGCCACACGCGTACATGGAAATGCAGCAGTCTAGGTCTCGTGTCACGGAGTGCGCCAATGGTAGGTAAGCCTAGGACACAAGCAAGCTGCCATGCAATCAAATAGGTCAGGACAAATGGGAGCAAAATCAAAATCAAGTGTCTGAAATCCCAGCACATGCGTTCTGTTTACACAGGAACTTCAAGCTCAACGTGTCCCACAGATTTACAAATAATTTAACCAGAGAGGCACGAAGCATGCTGTCCCCCGGTCTTGGAGGCAGTACCGTGTGAAAATGTAAATGATCTATTTTCTACTTTCCAAATGCGGATCTGATCCGACGGCTTGAAAATTCCTTCCCATGCAAGCTTGGCATGGCACCCTCCATGAGGCTTGCGAAAGCCTGTGGTTGATCCACGCTCATCTTCCCCTCCTACTCATAGCCAGCAATTTCGGTCACTTTGGTCTGGGGACGAGAGCGTCACCGGTACTGTCAGTCTCCCCTCCGCTCCGACGCGCGGCCGAACGTATGGTGCGACGCGCATGCACCTGATGTACAAAGGCATGAACTGCAGGACAACGATGCATGTATTTCGATGAACCGTTCCCATCAGTCACAGTGAACTGAAATTATATGCCAGACGAAAAACAGAATAGAAAAAAAAGAAAAGAAAAGGAAAAGAGAATAATTAGAGAAACAAACGAGTGGTTTTCTGCTCCGCCGCCTTGTCCTGGCAAGTTCTTTTGACGAAAAATTGCTCGGATTGGAAGGCGTCGATCAGTCTTCCAGGTTTTTGGAGGGCGTGATGCGTTGTCTCCAAGGACAAGAACTCAACAAAAGGAGAGAGAGAGAAGGAAATAAAAAAAATTAATCTGGATTTGCGGCTAAGCAATGGAAAGCAAGCGATGCAACAAACCACCGAGCAGCTTAACTCCGCGCTGAACTCCGCCTGAACGCAGACTGATCAAGACCTGTACTGCTGTAGAAGACGTTGCCGACTACTGACTGGTTCGCACGCACCGTACTCGGGCTGAGTACGGCGCAGTCTTTGACATTTCTATGCTATTGAAAAGTGCGATTCTTGCGATTTTCCATTTAAGCCTATACTTGCA
>JAOWAR010156946.1:0-10791 GCA_028571005.1 Clathrina lutea
CATTGGCGCCGTCTTCTCGCGACTCGCCAAGGCGGTCAATGAGCTCAGTGACAAACTAGGTTTCCAGTACAGCCCCAGATGCCTTTGCACAAGCGTCGGTAATGGGACAAGCCGCACTAGAAGCTGCAATGACTGTATGCATCTTCCTTCTACAAAAGCCACATCGGCTTCCAAAGCAGTTGACTGTGTTACCGCTTTCGAAGACGTCAGACCGATTGGAGAGCAGGAGACACGGATAGCCTTATGAAAGCAGGAAAACTCTCCAACGGCCTTTGCAGCTTGATTGGCATCATCCCCCAGGGGAAAGTAGTGGGGAACTTGATGCCAAAATATTCTCACAAATTGTTTTTCAAAGCAAAAATTCACTCAGCTCTGCGATATCTCTTGGGACCAACATGTAGGTGGGCTGTCTTTGCATGAACCAGCAAGCAAAGATGGTCAAACTGTTCAGGATCTTCTCCCTCAGAAGCACCAAGCACCCACAGTTGTGAATTCAGAGGCCTTAATTGGTGAGGGCTCAGAACTTTCTTCGATCCAACCTGTCTTATTGAACAATTGATCCAGGCTGCCATACGACAGGCAGCTCTGAGGACACCGGGAGGAGCAGGCCCTTCTGGAGTTGATTCTCCAGGATGGCATCGCTTGTGCACATCATTCAACCTGGAGGCGGGTGATCTGTGTGCGGCCACTGCGGCGGTTGCCCGTCCTCTGACATCAGAATACGTGGACCCGTTGGGCTTAAGGCCATTCATGGCATGCCGTTTCATTCCTCTGAGCAAGAACCAGGGAGTGCATCCGATTGGAATATGCGAAGCATTACGACGCATCACTGGCAAGGCTCTGATGAAAGTCATCGGCAATGATGCCATGCAGTCAGCAGGTCCTCTTCAATTGTGCGCAGGCCAAAGTGCTGGCTGTGAGGCGGCTGTGCATGCTCTTCAAGAGCTCTTAGAGAAGCCAGACACCGATGCCATCCTCATTGTTGATGCAAGCAACGCGTTCAACAATCTACACTGGCAAGTTGCATTACTCAACATTCACTATTGATGTCCGGGAATTGCAACAATGCTGACGAACTCTTACCGAGGCAAGGTATCACTTTTTCTTGGAGGTAGAGATCTTTTCGAGAGGGTACAACTCAAGGCGACCCCTTGGGAATGGCAATGTTTGCTCTTGCCAGTATTCCACTGATTGAGAAGATGTCCACCCCTTCGGCCACGCAAGTCTGGTTTGCTGATGATGTAGCATCTGGAGGAGGAGGGGGAGGAGGAGGGGATAATTGCCCGTTCTTATCATAGCTTCAGTTGCCTTTCAAGCTTTTTTATAAGTGGGACGTTCTTTTATGGATAAGATGCTTCTTGTGAGTTGTGGCTTTTTGCGGAATTTGCTTCTTTTTGTATCACTCGGCCTTGGCTTGTGATGCTTTGTGACTCTTGTAATGTTAATGTCTAATTTTAACATTCAAATTGAATTAATCTGAGGATTTTGTTTACTATCCCCAGAGACGCTTCTCAAGTACCTTGTCTTTTTGCCATTTCAATCTTTTGAACAGGACAAATACGGTGATGACTCCTCTGAGACGCTTGAATGAGGATGTTCTCTACAAAATATGTCGGCACTTTTTGACGCTTGAGCAGACAATAGATCTTGGGAAGAAACTCCTGGATGACCTGCATCTGGTAAAGGACATAGGAGAGACCTTTGTCATATCTTTATACGACGACGGGAAAGGACCTGATATTATCGCTCTATGGGTGATTTTTAAGTGGCAGAACTATTTGCTCCGGCACGGGTTCCAGCCCTCCTATAACCATATCTACAACGCACTGAAGGACGTCCACCCAGAGGTAGCGGCCGCTTATGCACCTATACTTGGTGGTAAGTCCACAAGTTGGCTGTTCACCTGACCTGTAATTTCTGCGTGCATAAGATGGTGAATGGTCAGAATTGGATGACTAAAATTTACATGCATGCTCTCACGGTGCTTTGTGACATGAGTGAGCCGCTCACTGTACTGAGGTGCATGTTTTGACTTGCGAAATGATTGGTGAGTTTGGAATATCTACTTCAATGTGCTTGCGAAAGTTAATATTGACAGCATTGAAAAAAATTGTAAGGCCAGGACCACAAAGTGGTGACTGTGTCAGAATGACTGTTTTGTGTCGATTGACTTTCGATTCATAATTCTCATAAGCTGTGGGGATTGACTCTAGTGCTTGCTCGCGTGTGTGTTCATGTGTGCATGTGTGCGTGTGTGTGTGTTGTGCGTTAACATGCGTATCGGCAACAGTCATTGCTTCTAAAGTAGAGCGAAACTCATTTGAGGTAAGCAAGCAAAGAAAAGGTTACAACAGTTGAGAGGAAACTGTGGTAGCTCAAAAATAATCATAATAATGACTGCGTGCAACGCAGCACAATGATCACCACTAGTCTCAAACTCAATAACATTCAAACAATTTTATTCAAATTATGGACACCTCTTTGTGCTGGTGTCTGTCTGTGTAGATGCAAGTGTGTGTTTGTGCGTGTGTGTGTGTGTGTGTGTGTTCGTGTGTTTGTGGACGCATGTGTGAATACACCTGCACTGTGCATGTGTGTGCAGGTGTATACATGTGTTGGTACATTTTTTGACTCCATGTCATGTTGTTGCGTCTGCATCGTGTGTTATATTTGCACAGTTCGAATTTTACCGAGAAGGAATACTGAAAACCTCTGGGAGAAGGTAAGATTTCTGTGCAGCACAGGCAAGATGCAGCCTTTTTGTTGAAGAAGACAGTAACACCCTTATGTTGCAGGAGAAGTGTTTCCAAATAAAGTATCACCCCAAGTTCTGGAGAAAGTACTGCCCTTAGGATTATTGTGGAAGAAAATGTCACTCTTCTGTTTGGATGAAAGAGTAAGCTTTACTCTTCTTGTTTGTAGAAAAAATCTCTTCCTGTGATGGTCAAAGTTTTCTAAAGTTTCAACGACGTTACAGATGAGCTCTGCCAGCCTTCCTCACGTTCTCAATACGAGCACTCTTTGAAAGTTGATCAGTGATATCGGCTACTTATATTGTCTGCGACGCTTTCTCTTCATTTAGAACTTCACATCCACCTCAAGGCAGATTCCAAAGTTCAGAAGAATTTCGACAATCGGCTGTTTGTGACGGACCAGACAGAACAACGGCTTAAGTGTATTCCATTGGGATCTGACGAAAGCAGAGAGCGCGTTCACGGGATCTGCGTACCATTACAAGCATAGCCGTGGTACCGGCAGACTAAGGGAACACCACAGTGATCTTGAACAATGTGGAGTACAAGAAGAAAGTAGCCGGCGTTAAAAAGAAAGATCCTTTCGAGGTAGTCAAGAGAGACCCTACCTAGAAAGTTGAAGATGGACTAAATCGAATTGTCCGGAATTTCTTTCAAAGAAACACCATCAAGAGACGTACCGGAATTTGATTCCCTCATATCTGCATCTCCGGCAAGGTTCTAGGACAGAATAAATGTACACAAGTCAGACTATCCTGTTAGACCAGTCATATCAGCGGTCAGAAGGGCAACTTACAATGCCAGCAAACATGACACCAAAACATTAAATCAAACGAGCGTCAATGAGTTTTTTTCATGAACACGATTAGAAAAGCTTCGAAAAGACGTGGAACTCAGACTCTCCGGGACAAATCTGATGCCAGGAGTGTGTTGCCGTACGAGAAGAGGGTGAGCAATTCGCGAGGGAATTCGGAAAGTACGGAAAGCTCGAGCATGTCAACCGTAAATGCTGGCAAACGAAGGAAGTATATCCAAGAAGAATAATGCACGACGTTAACAGGAAAATCTGTCACAAAGTGGAAGTTGATCCATCTGATGTGCAGAGGAAAAGACCTTCAGGACACAAGACTGATGGGAAGCAACAACAAGGAAAACAGTCCTTGATGAAGTGCTATTTTCTTTCTGGCAACGGATTGATCTTCGTTTGATGAAGACTTTATACCGCTAGCTGAGGGTGGGAAAAAAATATATGCCTATTCCGACAGGTGAAAAGAAGCAGCTGGTCTCTTCTTGTGCATTAAGGGCATCTCATGCTGAAAGCAAAGTTTTTATCTACTTTTAATCACCAAAATTCAATATTCCTGCTTGAGATCACTGCAAGGTTAATGGTTTTGACCACCCATCTCAAGATCTGTTTGAATAATGTGTTGAGCCATGTTCACCAGGCCTTCTTTAGCCAAACCCTAGCAAGAGCCAAACCATGCACTGGATATCAATTTAGGTGTGCAATGCATTAATCAGGCTAGGGAGGGGCTGAGTTTCCAAACTAAGGGCTGACACAAAGCTGTCTGAGGCTAGAGAAAGCGCTATTTTTGGCAAAAACTAAAGAAACAGTCAGGATTGGTCCTCACCAAAGTTTTGCCCCTAAAAATCACTGGGCCTGCATGTGACCTCCCTCAATTGTAAGTCTTCTCGACAAACGACAAGCCTTCAACCTCCTTTGTGTCGCTCTTGCTTTCAGGTTATCGAGCCAATTAAAGTTACCCTGATAGGCAACTTCAGCTTGTCCCCAGATCTGAATATCATTAATAACTGCCTGGATGTCGGCCTGATTACAAATGAAGACAAGGATTATATAAGGGACACCCCGCCACCGACACGCATCGGATATCTTGGCAGACTCTTTATATCGCTATACCACACCGGCAACCCTGGCTACGAACAGTTCAAAGCCGTCCTCAAGCTTTTCTCCAAGCAGGACGAGTTTCGGCTCTACAGGTATCTGCTGGGGTCTATTGAGATGAAGGAGTGGGCCGTCTTCAGAGACCAGAGCCCTGATAAGCAGGTAAAAATTCTTCTACTTATAATGGGGGGGGTGCTTGATTAGGCTAAAGTGTTTGGGTGTAAGCTTGAAACTTCCCCAAGCAAATTCTTGGGAAACTTCTGCTACAGGGGTACATATTGAAGCATTTACATCTGTTGTCCTCTAAGTTTTTCCTTCCATTGGACTGGCGGGGATTTCATTTTTCTCACCTCTGCGAAATGATTTGAAATGCTTAAATGCACGGTGGCAACTTTGAGAAGGGAGTAACTTGATCGAAAAGTCTGACAAATCAAACTATGTGGAATGTTTTGGAAGGAGCAGAGCACAAGAGTGTGTTGGAGGACCAAAGCAAGTCAACAAACTGACTTTTTAAGGTGAATACATCTAAGAAAATACATTGGGATGGCGAGGAGCAGTTTTGCCACAGGTTCAAATCCATGTGTACGAACCTGCGTTAGCTCTCATACCTTCAGATTGAAGTTTGGACACCGAGCTCTTTCTGTTTACATCCATCAGCCTTGTGCTGTAATTCCTCCAAGTGAGCAAAGCCAAAAATCGGCTTCGTTAGAATAGGACAAAATGGCTCGATGGTGAAGACTGGCATGATAGCTTAGCTGGTAGAGCTTTGGCCTCACGTGTCAACTACCTGGGCTTGATTGTTTGCTATTGGGTAGGTTTCAGATGTCTCGGTGAAGTTGCTCCCTAATAACTTAAGCAGCGACTTCACCAGGCAATGTGTAATAGTTTACAATTTTTAGGCAATAGGTAATAGATTACACGAGCCTCTCCTGTTTTCTTTGTTGGCACAAGTTGGAAGGGCTGACATCTCCTCATTTTCCATGGATGTTAAATATTGCCAAGTTTACGCATTGACTGTTTACTTCCTCTACAATTGTTTTGGTCAACTAGGGGACTGCTGTAGGCACGGTGTGCACCTGATTGTCCACATGTAAGCACAGCAGAATTTCATTGTCGCCATGAGCCAATGCTTCACTGTCAGGGGCATGTGTTTGTGCACGCACGCATATGTGTATGTTTTGGTGCTGCTCTGTGTATGTGAAAAAGAATTGGCTGTTCCTGCCCTTAGTGAAGAAATCCTTCAGTTTTATATTGAAAAGGACTGAAATGGCACGTCCTAAGGTTCGGAGTCATTGCATAAATTACTCCAGGAGACATGGGCAAAACCCCTCTTCGAAGTTGTGAGAGCTTTTCCTTGTTGCTTTTTTCCCTTTTCACAGTCAAGAAACCTGGTTGTATTGCTTAGATTCGAAAATATACTTTTTACATTTCGATTCAACATAAGGCCACAGATTTTTCCTCAACTGAGGGGTGCAGTCAGATATTTATTTCTCATGTAATGTTTGGCGCTGGCAAGTGCATACAGACACGACTGGTGCCTTTTTTGTTTTGCTTTCCCTTTCTAAACCGTCACAGAACATGGATTGCGACACTTAGTTCTTGTGAGAAGCCGCCGAGTGCAAGAAGTCTGTCCTCTCATGTTCCATATCATTCAATTGTGCTTGATGCTGACTGCAGAGTGTTTGAAGTTTCCCTTACTTGCATACTCTCATCTCTGTCTTTGTTCCGGTAATTATGAATGTGTCATCTCAAAAAGAATGAATAAACATCGTCTTCTTTGGTCATGAAGCTTTGATACCAACACCAGCTGGTTTTGAAAGACTCAACATTCGTAATGGTTTTCCCTTTGTGGATTGCATTGTGAAGCTACAGCCTCGAAGCAGGTCGGGATATTGTGCAGGCAAAACCCGAGGCAACTTACCTCCCAAATCAAAGATGATTATGAAATTATTCTCTTCATAGATGCGGGGAAGTTGGGGGGGGGGGCGAGAGGGGAAGGGGGGCTGAGGTGTAGTTAGACGTTTTGTGGTCATGCGCGAAATGCGAGCAATCGACCAGCGGGATGGTCAGCTGGAGGATACCGATGATTCTTTCACCGCTGGGGTATGTGACCATATCTGGGCGTAGGGACGTGGCAGCAGCCTCGTTCGTAAACTGGGCGTAGGGACGTGGCAGCAGCCTCATTCGGGAACTGAAGGGGCTAGGTGCCAAGATCGAAACGAAAGTCCCTTTCCGATGCCTTTAATAATATTTTGAGTGGAAATGGATCCAAATGGGAGGCAAAGACGCCATTGTGACCAGCGGATACAACATTTCACGAAGGGCTGTCAGCAGGTGGTGGATGCCTTCTTTATCCCCCCTTTACCTTTACTGAGAAAATGAAAAGTTATATAATCCTCACAGGTAGGTCAAAAGTTGTGCAAAATGGTATACTTTCCGAAAATCATTGCTTCAACTGAAGGAGGTGATGATTTCTCGAAAGCTATGCCTGACGTTTTTGGGCCAAATCCCACAATTTGTCGCCATTTGGTGAAATTTTGAAAACGAATCATGTCGTCAAAATTAGCTCAGGTTATGCCCAAAAAACCAAAGAAAGCAGAACACATTGGCTGAAAACCCTCCAGGGCCACTGCGATTTTACAAATGTTTTAAAGTGAATCGTGAAACAATCTACTTTTTAAGCGAGGTGCTCTGTAGGTCTTCAAAAGGGCGCAGCGAACTGATGGATAACTCCCACTCAACAGTGGTGAGGAGCAGCGTGCAGACAACAAGCAGCTCATGCAGGAAAGGGCCACATTGACCTTCGCGTTGCCTTGAGGTCTTCCTGTGTGCTGGAGATGTCTTGCTTGCTGGCCATGGGAAGCTCCCATGAATCCAACTCCAACTGAACAGGGTAGGCACGAGCGTCGTTCAGTGGAAGGTCTTCCTCCTCATTGCGAACAAACTTGAAAACAGACGCTCTTTCTTCAGGTTGAGGCTTGGCAACGTACGCGGAAAGAACAAGAGCCAATTCTTCCGCAGCGCTCTGTTGCAGATCTGAAAATCGACTCTTCATGTGGCTCGTGATGTGATCCAGCAGAAGAATGAGCATAGTTGTGCGATAGCATGCCACAGGGCTATCCAAATCTGGGCTCGCACGCTCCGTCTGCCTTCCGCACACCCTCGGATTAGATGGCTGTTGTAGAATGTGAGTCTACAAGAACCATAATTGATGAGCGCTGCCCTTTCTCATAAACACTGCAACTCGCAGAAGTTGGGGCAACACTTTTGCGGTGTTCAATCCTTTGAAAACACATGTCTCAAGTACAAAAACAGGGCATGACGAAAGCATGCACGACTGATTTGTCACTGAAAGACAAATGGCGCCGCTGCTTGGCAACCGAGATACAAAGTACGATACTCCGAGGGGAAATGTATGACACGACATTCTGGCACCCACAAGCGACTAGTTTGACAAAACCATAAAAGTGTCATACAGCAACACAAAAACACAACGTAAAATTAAAATGAAGAAAAAGAATAAGGACAGGCAGGAACTTAACAGAGACAGAGAGAGTATATTCAAAAAGGAAAAGAAGATGGGGACAAGCAGTAAAGAAAAGGTAGGAGTGGTGAAAGAGGTCTTCTGCTCAGACTTCTGCGCCTTCAAGAAGACAAAGGCGAGTCACCAGCCTGTGTAATTCTCCGGTCGGAGGGACAGCCATTTGTTGCTGCATGACGTGCGCATTGAACTTCTGACACTTGATGCACTGCCGGACCAAATGCTTCGCCAGACTTCGCCCTTCAGTGATAAAGAACTGCTCCCTTGAGCTTGCCAGCGTCTGGTATCTTCTTGCATGGGCTTGTTTCTCAAGGTGGTGTCGAAGGACAAGTTCAGCGACATGTCCTTTTGCAAGATCATTGGGTGCTTCTGGTTAGTTGGAAGGGACGAATTTAGAAGTCGCCCGCCTTTGCAAAGTACACCATCAATAAAGATAGGGTCCATATTAGCAACCTGACTTCCTTTTGGTATGGGTTGATCTACTGAGACAAATATTCACACTCACTTCTCAGCTCCTTACCTTGCAAGGTGGCAACTATCGCGGTTGATGCGGCCGCCTGCTCTACAGCAGTCAGGCCTTGTGAGAAAAGAGGTGAAGGTTGACCGCAACTCTTCGCGCGAAACTACGCACAGAAACGTCCAATCCAAGCGATGGCTGGACCAGCTTCAGCCACGGACTAAATCTTGAGAAGAGATTAAACACGCTTCTGCCAATATCTGTCACCTCGGCAGGGGCTTCAACAGTGTAGACTCTTGCAACGCTGCCGCTGTCTGGTTCGGCAGGTTCGGCGTTCGACGATGGCCAGGCTTCTTCTCCTTGCCAGAGAAGGGAGGGGGCCCTCCAGCCAGCTTCTCTGCGTTGCAAAACTTACGCGGATCGACGCCGCCTGATGCCAAGTCAGCAGGGTTGAGCCTTCCTGGGCAGTGCCGCCTTAGTGATGGTTCCGTAGACTCGCGGATCTCAGTCACTCGATGAGCAATGAACACCTCGAAGCGTCTGGTCTCGATAGAACCATTGGTTAGAACAAAACGGAGGTAGGCACAGATGCCGTACGCAAACTCGGATGCGTCGGAGAAAAGATGAAGCTGGACATCCTGCGCATCAGTATATGGAACACCACTTGGTAGTTAAGAGCGGGGAAATGAAACGCTCGAGAGGCATGTAAGTTTCTCTTTCCATGACAACCACTCTCGTTCTTCGCCAGGAGGGAGAGGGTCATCCCAGTCCATCTTCTTCTTCCACAGCCGCTGCAACAGGAGCTTGATCTGCAATGTTATTGGCAGGCAAGGCCAATTGGGTGACTGCAGCGAGCACTCCTCGCTTCGTTGTTGGCTTCTCCAGTTCTCTAACGCTGGTCACCAGCCTGTCGGAGTCGATGTTCCACTGTACACCTAACACGCGTTCCATCGGTAGATCACTGCCGAAGTCGATCTCAGGCCTTGCTCGCTCATGGAGAGAGAGAGAGAGAGAGAGAGAGAGAGAGAGAGATAGGGGAGGGAGAGAGAGAGAGGGAGAGACGGATTGAGAGAGAGGGAGAGGGAGGGACAAAGAGAGAGAGAGAGAGAGAGAGAGAGAGATAGAGAGAGAGTGAGAGAGGGAGATGGATGGATAGGTAGAGGGAGAGAGAAAGACAATTCTCTTCTCAAATCCCAGCTCACCAGTCAAATTGTGCCAGTTCTTGAGACATGGGGCATCTGTGGCGAAACAAGTGGTTTTGAATTACCTATTAGCACCTATCACTTACTCACACCAGCATCAGATGATCACCTCGTGGATGTCTTTTGTTATAATTGACTGGCGAAATGTCTAAAGAACTGACAAAGTTTGACTGGTGAGCTGGCATTTGAGAAGACAATCAAAACCCAGTCAGGATCATTGAAGAGAAAGGCAATTGTTTGTCCGAAGAAAACGGAAGAGTGGCTCATGGAACTGGAAGAAATAGAGGCTCATTCCGGGGACTAATGCTAGAATGTCATATGAAACTCAAGGCAGCAACTCCAAGCGCCGGTGACGGTCGGCTCATTCCCGGAAGTAAGCCCAGAGTATCACAGGGCAGTTGACTGACCGCCGTATCAAAGTGAGTTTAGGTGCATAAGGTAAACAATACTAATTGCCCATCGGAAAGAAACTTGTCAGAGCAGAGAAAGGACAAACAAACGGTGACCATCAGACAACATTTTCCAATTGATATAAAGTACTGTGGAGAGAAAGAAGAAGAGAATGTCCGCATTACGAAATGAAAAGTTTGCATCATTCTCTTTCCTCCGACTAAACATTACATTCCACGGAGCAATTTGCTGGCCATTGGTGATTGTTACAGTCACACGCTGCCTCTCATGGTGAATGGCCGACCACCACAGCCATTATTCGGTGAAGGAGTAAATCCGACCGAAGTCCCTCACGCAGGGACGGATGCGTATTCGCAACAAACACACGCACCCACGCGCACAAACGCACACACGCCACCTGAGAACGAAATGAGGGCGAGGGAAACGTCCAAAACAAGCCCAAACCGTTCTCAGCCTACCGTTGAGAGTACAGAACCAGAAAACAGAGAAATCATCTTTCCTGGTACAGCAAACCCGGCCAACGT
>JAOWAR010156957.1:0-10791 GCA_028571005.1 Clathrina lutea
AAAGCCTCGGGCGCTCTCCGAAATATTGGACCTTAAATTCGCACATTATCCTATACATATTCTGGGTCACGAGTTGTTAGTCTTGGGTCACCTCCAGTGCACACCCAACTTCAGGAGTCTCAGGTTGCCTCTGACACACACCCAACTCCTTCAGTGTCAGGGTCTGGCACACATCCATGTCAATCCTTACTCACATTCCCTATCCTCACTGCAGCCAGCCACGCATGCACAGGATACCCCACAGCCCGTGTTCTTGTTGCGTGAGATGTTGATGAAATGCTAAATTGCTATGATCATTTAGCCCACGTTAGCAGCTGAGCTACACCCTGCCCATACTGTGCCCACCGTCTTAAACTTTGTGGCGCATGCGCCGCCGCCATTTTATGTCACTCCGAGTGAGCACGCTCACATCGGTTTCTTCTTGTGTGGCTTACGTCAAGGTCAACGCTTGCTCCTTGCTCTGCCAGCGGCCAGGAGCTACATGCCCTGGTACTGTGTTTCCGGATACGTACACATACCAGTAGACTGTGTCGAAAATAGGATTTTTTTCTTTGTTTGATTTTCACTGCCATCGCGGGTGTTACTTTGATTCTTCTTTCTCATTCTTCTCCTTCCCCGCGTTATCACCTCTCTGAATATTTTCAATGTTTATGTCCTTACATGAGTGCTGCTACAACATGTCGTCATGGTGATCGGAGAGAACCATACATCAACAGCTTCTTTCCCTTCCAATCAGCAGCCTAACCAGCCAGCCGCGAAGAGCACAATTGCAAGAAGAAGATGAGAGTTCCATCGCGGTTTAGAGATTCCACTATAATGATGAGGACGATCGATATTGTCTCTGGGTATGGTCATTCTTCCCGCCATCATCCAATGCCCTGCACATATAGTCTGTGCACCAGCATGACTGTGTAGTTGTAGGAGGGCAAGTCCCGAAAACTATACATAATTTCGTATTTCAATCGCATCACACCACATGTGAGGTTAATGATCTACAATGGGAGCCATGAGACCATCAGAGAAATATATTCCTCATGGCATACCATTGTGGAAAGAAAAGAAAACAATTTTATTATGCTCTTGTGCATCATGAATTGAGCGCTCTGGTACAGGATACCTTTCCCGTCCTTCCCGCCTGCACAGATGAGATCTGGCCTTCCCTAGCATGCATTATTCAGAACAGAGGTAATACAATACATATTGGCTAAAGCGTGGCAAAATGATTTCCGCCGATTTATCACTATACACAATACATCACTACCGCACAAGCGATATGCATAATACATGATTGTGTGACATGAATGTCATATGGTGAGTCAAAATTTGTAGAATCGCACATAGATGAATGATATGTGTACTATGGGGATCAACCATGCTGTGTACAAACGGACTTCAATCATTAAATCAGCGGTGGCGCAGATTCTACACCGAGAAAATGTTATTTGAGTGCAATCGAGCCGGCTGCAAAGCGCAGTAGGGTTTGTTTATCCACTGAGAAGAAGAATAAAATTCTTGCCTACATTGAGAGAAATCCTCACGCTTCGTACGGTGATGTTGGCGGACATTTTGGCAATGGTTAGTCTTGCGTTTCAAATTGATGATAATCAAAAGGAAACATCCATCTTGGAGCTAGCCTTTACTGGCATGACTGGCGTCAAGAAAAATCGAGCGAGCAAGTGTGTCCCACTGGAGCAAGGTCTTGAGCTATTCTATGAAGTGTGTCTGGCAAAGAAACTGATGTCCATATTACGTATGACAATCTAGTCTGCAAGGGCCGGGAGCTTGCTGATGAACTGGTCAAAAGAGGAACTGTCAAGGTGATAAGCTTACCGTCCTCTGACTCCGGGTGGAAGTCATATGTGCAATGCTTCTTGTCCAAACGTTGCGTCGACGACATCGTGACATCTCTGGAACCTGAACCAAACACCACAGAAGATTATGATCCGGATGACGTTCCTGACGATATCCCGGAGCCTCCATCTTCTGCAGCGCTCCTTCAGGCAATTGAAAATGTGAGGCCAGCCATGCTGCTCACCCGCAAGTCACCAAAATTGAAACCTACCTTTCCAGTCAAGCTGCTTCAAGAATGCGGCAAAGTACACTAGCTGAACTCTGGCAGCAGTAATTATCTCCATGGACACTACATTGCCATCCGACAAAGCTGATGTTTTTTTGTACATACTTCAATTTTTGATTTTTGTTCTCGATCATTACATCCGATATATGGCTATAGCCGATATATTGCCTATAGTGATAATTTGTGTGGCATTTTGGCGTTTTGATTATGATTTTTCCAGGTTTTATCATTATATCCGGTATATCACTACATCTGGGCACTCTATAACCGCTAGGTTATCCTAGACTCAATGGAGACGGAAAGAGTTCAGTGAGCAAACGTTAATGTTTGACGACATTGGCCATCTAAAGAAACAATGAAACAGCCAGTCATGCCACCATAGCCACTTCCGTCTTCACGGCTGATGGTGGCGTTGCTGAGTACGCACCGAAACACTCCGCTAGGTTTAACTTCCTCCTCAGACTTCCATCTTCGTCTTCCCGCGTCTTTATGTGAATAAACATTTTCACTATCAAGTATGACGATGAAGAATAAAAATGTATTTCTAAAGAAGAAAGGGAAGTGAAGTAGAGGAAAGGATGGAAAGAAGCACAGGGGATAAAATGCCAATGCCCAAAAATGTATTTGCAGCAACTTTTAAAGTATGGCAGGTATGCTGCATTGCAGTGTGAACTCACCATGTATATACTTTTTGTTTGGACGTGTCCAGCGACCGCTCTTGTGATGTTTCTGCCAGCCTGCACAGCAACAGTAGGTCTTGGCTGAGGAAGCAACGATAGACGAAAAGAGGAGAAGGTGGAAGGACCACCATCTTGCCCCGACCAGGATTCAAACTCACATCATGTGCGGCTGGTGCTCTACCTGCTGAGCGACTTGGGCCAACTCTGCCGACCCAAGTCTGAAGGAGAGGATCCTTATCTCAACCACCTCTCTTTAGCGCGTGACTGTTTCACACACTGTCCTCTACTCAGATATATGAATAGCACGGTTAAAGGATATCAATTTAAATGGGGATGGAAAAAGAAATGCCGCCTCACCATACTTTAATTGTTCATTGATGTGTCTTGCTGACACTGAAGAAACATTGATGACCTGCAGCAACAGATAGTTTCCTTGTGTCAGGCTGTCACAATATATATGAGAACTAGTGTGTCAGGCTGTCACAATATATATATGAGAACTAGTGTGTCAGGCTGTCACAATATATATATGAGAATTAGTGTGTCAGGCTGTCACAATATATATGAGAATTAGTGTGTCAGGCTGTCACAATATATATGAAAATAAGTGTGTCAGGCTGTCACAATATATACGGGAATTAGTGTGTCAGGCTGTCACAATATATATGAGAATTAGTGTGTCAGGCTGTCTCTCACAGTATATATGAGAATTAGTGTGTCAGGCTGTCTCTCACAGTATATATGAGAATTAGTGTGTCAGGCTGTCCCTCACAGTACATACATGAGAATTGGTGAGACCGCACCTATTATGTATTTTTCTTTCATCACAATAACTTTCAGCTTCAGGCACAACACCGTCCAAAACATTTCAGCCTACAGCAATGTCCTCAGTAAGCTTTTCTTCGAGTACAATGTGTTGTGCTTCAAAGTTGGGAATTTCTGTCAGTGGTAAATACATCTACACGTCAGCATACAATTTTAACTCCCCACTATAGACCACCACCATTTGCAACCACCGTTGAATATTCCCAACTAGGTTGGTTATGATGCCTGTGGAACACGGTAAGGTCAGCCTGTGGTGGTGATTGTAGTCAATCTGGACTTCGCTTTAAGCATTGTCTGCCTGGCCATTGACACAGCTCCTTGGCAAGAGAGTCAGCAATTGCTCCCAGTGAAGGCACCGAACTTGGGAATATTGAAGACTGCACATTTTTTCGGAGCAGTAGAGAGCGACTCCAGAACCTGGAAGTAAATGTCCACAGTGCCAATAGGCCAAAAGGCATTGCATTCTTAACGTTGAACAGTGCTGTCTGTTTAGCTCAACCAAAACAAGCACACCTTCAGCCAGGTGGCTGTGATGCAGCATATATTAAGGGTGACCATTCCAAATTGAACGCAGGCCACATAACCTTCAAGGTATCATCTGTCTAAGAAAAAAGTGTAGAAGGTTGACGGCACTAAGAAGTAAACTCGCTTGAAGAAGATTTGACAAGAAGATTTGACAAGAAGATTTGACAAGAAGACTTGACAAGAAGATTTGAAAAGAAGATTTGACAAGAAGATTTGACAAGAAGATTTGACAAGAAGATTTGACAAGAAGATTTGACAAGAAGATTTGACAAGAAGACTTGACAAGAAGATTTGACTTGGTGATGGTTCATCGATCTTCACTCTCACCGATGCAGCATTCAATTGCCAGATCAGGGACTCTAATATGGCCGGCCTGATCATTGCCTATGCTTTTTTCAAGAAGCTTAACCAGATTTGTAGGACCGTGAAATTGACTCTGAACAGCTTGGCCAATCAGTTAATAACATAATAATCACTCTTGTGAGTAAAAGAAAGCATTCATTCTCTTACATGGACACTGCAACCCTTCTGCGACTCTAGTTTTTGCCAAAATAAGCATCGTGACCTCAATATGACGTACTTCATGCTTTGACATGAACTTTTACGTTCGACACGAACATATGTGGTCGAAAGTGCAAGTGCTGTGTTTGTGTGTGTTGTCTCTCTTCTGCAATTCGACAAGCCATGTGTCTTCATTGTCATCTCACTCCTCCTCGTTGTCCTAGTCCCCCTCCGCCAATCCTTGTTCTACTCCCATGTATACTGGTGTTCCTGTTCCACAGGCTGTGAAGAAAGGTGTACAGATGTTTATTTTTGCAAAGTTCTCATCTTCCCTGGCAGAGCTCTTCTCCTTTCCTTCTTCGGGATGAACGACATTAATTTTCTCCTCACGTGTTGTTGTGGCTTCATGGACTGATCTCTCGGGTTGCGCCATTTTAAAACGTGGATAACTGGGGCCCGGCCAACGATTTTGAATTCGTGTATGACACGAATTGAAAGCCACAGATCCTTTCTTGTGTCCCTTTTAGCCATTGAGTGAATCATCAATTAGTACCCCTACAGTAACCTCCTCAGCGGGGCAGGGACTGGTGAAGGTGGCTACACTAAGAACTTAACCCTGGATCGGAGCAGTTGAAGAGTCAGTCTGGCGTCAAGAACTGAAGCGCAGACTGAATAGGGAAAAATGGAGTGAAGGCAGCAACAAATTAGTTTTCAACAGCTTAGTTTTTTGGCATTTTATTTCAGCGTTATTAATAGAAAGGAGTAGATGTGAGTGTGACGAATGAGTACTGGCGTTCATGTTCTCATATTCTGCAGCCTTGGCTGGTGACGTTTTACCTTTACTAAGGCAGCTGGATGTTGCACTTGCGGTGGGTCATCAGTCAGGGACTGAGCATGTAAACCAGTACGACAGACGTTGCTGATCATGTCCTGAAGGTATTATGTTAAACAATACTTAGCTTCTCATGGCTTGTTAAATCAGAGAAACAGACGACCTAAATTAAATACACCAATTTCGATGGACACGACAAAGACAGAGAATGAACAAAAAACACACGAGTGATCTTTTTAATCCCATGCGCACATTCATCGCCGGTTTTGTCGGCCACATTTGTTCAATGGTGACCAAGCACTTGCCCCAGTGTTCGATGTGCTGGAAGTGTCTCTTCTAGAAAGTGAATATATTCTATCAGCGACCTGCCTTTCTATCTCCAACACAGCTTCCATCTCTTGCTTTGAATATTGCCTAAATTATAAAACCTCAAATAAATAGAGCACAAAAAACAAACACCACGAGAATTGACCTTAACCAGTGTTTAGCTTTTTAAGCACCAGTAAGGTGTTAGAGTGTTAGGTATAGCTGTTGAATGTCTGTAGTTTAGGTGTAGGTCGGTGATTTTATCATCTTGGAATACATTTAGTTGGCTGTTTTGGTTGTTTTACTTCATTGCTCGTGTCCTGGTAGACCTCTGAAGAAAATGGAAAGAAACTGGTTAAGGTCAATTCTTGTGGTGTTGTTTTTAGTGCTCGATTGAAGATTTTATCTCCGATCATCGCTTGTTTAAATTTTAAAATTAATGAATGAAGGAAGCAACAATCACAGTCCCATTTCATCGAATTCAACCAAAGACAGCATTTGGTATGGCACAATGCTGATCCTGTTCTGAATACATAAATCACCAGAATTGCAGCTTGTTGCTACACTTACTGGAGTGTGTGGTAGCATGCTGTTACATTTACTGGAGCGTGTTAACTTTCCTTCTCGGACCTGGCTTCTTGGCTCTTGGAAAGACACTCTGGGGTTGCAGCTAGCGCATTCTTCCTGCTAAATGCCCTCTTTCCGGTTGCGAATGCAGGTGCATGTAGACCCCGACTTGAGTTCTTGTCGACAACCTTGAATTATTCTCGACAATTTTGAGTTCTTCTCGACAATCTTGAGTTCTTCTCGACAATCTTGAGTTCTTCTCAACAGTCTCGAGTTCTTCTCGACAATCTTGAGTTCTTCTCGACAATGTGCGCCACAGAAAGCGCTGTCTTTAAGGGTGCATGCACTCTTTGCAAGAACAGTGCAACAACCTGTCCAGGTGGCTCAAATAGGCATGCTAGTTTTTTGGTTGCCTCGATGATCAAGCTGTCAGTGCATTCCTGGAAAAGGGAGAGGCACAAGATTTTTAAAATGGCCACGAATTTCAAGTTCTTTTTCTTTTCTCACATTTCTGTACAGATAGCGTATCACGGTGGTGATTCAAAAATAAGTAAGTCGCTGAGGTTTTAACATGGACGGTGGTTTCTCTCAGAGGCCCGGAGTCATAATGACTACCTTCAAATGGGGAATACGGGCTGCACAAGTAACAATGTTTGAAGAATTGCATAGGCACATTGAACAGAAATTGTTTACGATTAGCAAATCTGAGCTGCAGCATTCACAGCTGAAGACTTAAAACTTGAGAAATAAGAGGGAGCTAACTGCGCTTTTCTTTAAATAACTAGTGTTCAAATTTGGTGAAAACCCTCCGCTATGACCGATCCGAGTGTCCAACTGACAAGAGGGAGTGATGCATGCCCATGAAAGTTAATGGACAGGTTCCCTCTTGCTATGCTTATCATTGGCCTTCAGATCTTCCTCTCCAATGCCCTGCTGCTCAATCTCGCCAATGTCACCATCTTTCACATTGTCCTGCAATAGTTTCATAGTCTCTTGCCCCTGCTGCTGCTGCTCTCGCCGCCGCCACTGCTGCATGTGTACAGCATGTACATGTTTGCAGACAAGTGCAGCAAAAAAGAGAATCTGTAGTCATAGCAGGCACACGTGTACATCACGTGACAAGGATGGTGACAGTCAGGGCACAACAGGCAGGACGGTCATCTGCAGCTGAAGAGAGAAAAAAATTGAATGGGCAGGTAATTACACTTATTGATTTTTTTCAGTGTTAGAATTGTAAGGAAGTGTCGTGGCAGATGAAGTGTAACATTTTGACAATCAACAGAAAGCTTATTAATCCTCCGTCTGTCATGTAGGAAGCAAGCGACATCGGCCAAGATACACAGGGGCTCAGTCAAATGTGAAAACGCTGGCCTAATGCTGGCAGTACACAGCATTAACACATACACCAGCTTTGCCTTCATTTTCCATTACTGAGTTCACACACTGACCACCCAGCCTAATTTAGGAGGCCCGGCTGTCCGGTTTCACTCACATATTGATTCGGATAGGAAATTAAATTTTCCTGAATTTAAAAACCTCTGATGATTTTTAAGCTGATTGAACACTGAGCATTGTGGCTGAGTCCACAAAAAAAGTAATGTTCTTCTTTTACCCTTAAAGTCTAAAGGTGACAGGCTGATGGCGAACAATGGCTAAGACTTCTTCATGTTACCTGAGGCGGTGCAGGTCATGCAGGTCTGTGTGACAACAAAGCTGTGTCATGCAATGGTTGTGTTGTCAACCTGCCATGGAGACTGTGTCTGTGTCTTCCCTCTCTGTCTCATCCGGACTACCACAGGGATCTGTTCACGGACCCGTCCTACTTCAGTCTCATCTATGGGTCCAATCTTCCCCGTGCTGCCAGCTCGACCTCCTGCGTCTTGTTTACTGATGACAGCCTTTTGTATGATTGCTCTTGCCAGCCTACCTGCCCCCTCCAGATTGATGCAAGCTTCAAGAGGACACCAATAACATTAGGTCTTCGGCAGTCCCCTGCCAGAGCCAGCTTTTCGCCGTTGTTCAATATGCACTCATTCTTCTCTGTCTGAATCTATAACCTCATCCTGCTGTAAACGAGCGAGCTATCCCTGTTGTCTCATCCACAGGTCATCTTGGACTTACTATACCATCTAACATGAAATGGTCTGCATAGATTGATACTCTCCTCAGCTCTGTCAGATGGAATGTCTACCTGCTAAGCAAGCGGCGGATTCGGTCCCACGGGTCTCCTTCCTGCTTTTCTCATCCGTACACCAGCCTTACTCGCCCATGTTTGGAGTACGACAGTGCTGTCTTGGACAATGTAATTCATCTGACTCTTTCTCCCTCCAGCATCTGCAGCTTCCTCTTGCTCGCACTGCTCTCTCTCTCTCTTTCTCTCTCTCTCTCTCTCTCTCTCTCTCTCTCTCTCTCTGTCACTCTTGGTCCATATGCTGCTGACCTTCCAAAGTCTGAGGTTCTCCGTCTGCTGTGTTGGCCAACTCTGGCTTGGCGTCGCCAAAGATTTAAACTCTTGCTTTTCTGGCAGCTAAAAAATGGATGTGGCCAACCCACTCTTTTCTTGAGGCTCCCCTCTCCTGTGTCTGCTCGATGCCCTTACTGTTTGTGTAATGCTAACTCTGTCCAGATTCCTTTGTGCTCATCTTCTGCTTATTTGTTTTCTTTTTGTCTACTTCTTCTCTCCTCTGGAATAATCAACCGCCAGATATCACCTCCTCCTCATCCTTGTCTACCCACTCCATTCATTCTTCCTTGCCCTTTTAATCCTTTGGTCTTCCTTCATAGTCTATTAGACTCCTCCTTTCAATGTCCTTTCCCCTATTTTCTGGAGAGCTCCCATAGTAGTCTCTCGCCATTGAGCAGTACCAATTAATGTGGTGGTGGTGGTGGCGGTGGCGGTGGCGGCGGCGGTGATGGTGATGATGGTGGTGGTGGCATTTCATGCATCTTTAATTAAAGAAGAGCAAAATGATGCTGGGACTTTATGGATGTAAATGAACGGAAGGTAATGGAGCAAAAATTACATGGGAAAAAAGAAAAGCAAAGACGCGAGAAAAGAAAGAAGAAATGGCAACAAATATCAGCAGAGGAATAGACCAAATGATCAATCAGATTGAAAAGAGCGGTGAAAGGATCAAAACTGAAAAGAATAAAGAGAACAAAGTGAACAAGCGGAGTGCGCATGGAGCCACCGCCGCAGTCCCCTACCTTCATAACCCCGGCCTATTTTGCGATCCGTCTTTGGTGCTAGTCCTTGATTCGAATGGAGAAATGGAAAAAAAAAAATGAACGCCTGATCGTTTTAAGTGTCTGATCATTTCGAAGTCCGGGGACATGCTTCACAGGCCTCACCCCTTCGGCGCTCCGCCAGGACTTTTTCTTCAAACCAGAATCACTCAAATACGTCGAGCCTCAAACTCTTGCCTTTCAGTTATCATCCTTGAAAGGAAGGAACGAAGAAATCGCCACAAAATAGGTTTAGAAGGGAATATCACTGATCCTGCCGGTATAGTAGTCCCATGCGGGTTTCTCCCGTGTTCGGTAGATTTGGCCGACGAACTCAATGCGCGCGGTGCGCGATCGCTGAGAACGTTTACAAATGTAGTTCTGACAAATTCCACATGTTAATGTTCCAGCTTCGTACAAAAATGTTCCGGATCGACCTAGGTCTTGCCAGCCCAGAAAGGATCCGTAGGTTAAGCGTCTGTACCCATAAAACGACGAATGAAGCGTGTCCTTGTCGACAGGAAAGCGAAGTCAGAACTACACACAAAGCGTTCTCTCTCAGGCTGCGTATAACTGAAATCGATCATGTTTCAACCCGCACAATAGCGCCGCTCTCTTTTGTCCTGCAAGCCAAAGGTTCCGTTGACGTCACGCAGTTCGGACTTTTGTGGCAATTTTTTATTGCTCCGAATTTTTTTCTCCCGCCAAGCCAGCGGCCTCAAGCAAGGTCAGACTGTGCTAAAGGTCAATCCAGCAGCTCTTGAGCATGAACGCAAAGTAAAGCTGCGAACCCTAACCCTAGAGGGAAAGGAGAGCAATTTTTCACCGATCAGTACGTGGAGAATTTGACCCACAACGAGTGGAAACATACGTGATCCGAATGACCTGTGGCGGACATCCAGAGCCACACACGCGCGCGCGCGCATACACACACACACGTGTCTAGGTTTCTCGTTGGGTCTTTTCTCTCGTATCGGGATGATGACGCTCAAGTGATGAACTGACGGGCATTCTTCTGCTATTGTAACTTTGTATTTTGCTCAATTACAACGTGAGTCGCATTTCACCTTTCCCTCAGGTCCTGCCTTCGCGGACATGTTAAACTTTTTGACACACACACACACACACACTCTCGATCCCGCAGATGGGAGGTGGAGTGTATAGTAGTGCATGCCGGTTTGTTAGCGTAGTATGAAGTGGAGCTGTGGGTGAACGGTGAAAGTGTTGATTCAGACTGACGGGGAGTCGAGGTT
>JAOWAR010156968.1:0-10787 GCA_028571005.1 Clathrina lutea
TGTGTGTGTGTGTGTGTGTGTGTGTGTGTGTGTGTGTGTGTGTGTGTGTGTGTGTGTGTGTGTGTGTGTGTGTTGATCTCACCTTGTTTATCTAAGGACAGCCGCGGGCTTAAACATCCACCACCCAATACAGAGCCATAAAGAGTACCTGAAATCACAGGAAGCAACACAAGCAGTAAAATACCTGCTAGCTGGTCATGACTGTTTCATTGCAATGTTCGGCAATTCTCATCAAAGATGCACATGGCCAACACCAGCCTCGTCATCACCTTGTTGAGAGTGAAAAGAAAACAGAAAGTAAAAAGAAAATGGATTGTTTTTTCCTTTTTGCATGCACAGCCGTTCTGTGTTTTACGTAGATGATTAATTTTTGCTTTCACCCTGAGCTGTCTTCGGTTTCAGGGGTGTGACAGAAGCGTCCACAACCCAACGGGCAAACCATCTACCCTTGCAAAAGACTGCAGCCACAACAGGTGGAATCTGCAATCTCCATGCACCTTAGACAAGGACGTTTCCTTGGTTACTTATAGGAGTCAGGATCGGTGAAAAGCTTTCAGGAGAATGGCGAGACTTGGTGTAATTGAAGGTGACACTGCTCAAGCTAGCTGTGAGCCGTGAGTGGCAATCGTCCTCTAGTTCGTTTTCTCTCTCTTTCTCTCCCTTTCCCGGATGTCTCCCTGCAGTCGTGATACTTGTGGAGTTGAAGCATGTCCAAAGAATATTGTCTGCAAGGGTGATATCTGAAGTTGAAGCATTTGTTCTGCTCGCCAGAACAGATGGAAATGTTTTGGAGATGCTGGGACTGTCAAAAGAAATTATTCGGTATTTGTTCTTTAAGAACTATTCATTTAAACACAAAATCCACCCACCCCTTGGTCTTCACAAAAACAACATTTTTCACAAAGATGACATTCCTTGATCTACATGAGCAGAAAGCGCTTTCCGCAGAGCTGAATCATGCCAACCCCATGTATGAGTGCTTGGAAGAGAATAAGGCGACCTCAAGCAACCTGGCGACAATTATCGGTCATTCAGACTGCCAACGCAGCAGATGTCATTCAACATCCTCAACCTCGCCTCACTTGCCAATTCACCTCATGACCAGATTATTCAAAGGCTACAGAGATGGGACGAAAGCTGGGGAAACGTTCATATCCAGTGAAAGGGAATGTTCAGCCACCTCGAACAACTGGTCAAAGAAGGTGCTCAGCTTTGAATCTTGGCAGGCAAAGAGAACCTTTCAATGTCATTTATGTTGCTGACCGAGTGGCATGCACTGCGTGCGAAATACGGCTGCTGGCGCTGCAAGGATATTTGTGAAAGCTATATAATTGCAGCGCTATTTCCGCCAACAATGACAGACTTCATGACGTCACCTTCATGCTCCTCGTTTGGCGCGAGTTGAGTCGTCTCTTGCAGCGAGACTCGTAGGGTAGAGCATAGACTGCAATGTCATACTACACCGACGTAATAGGAATACCGAGTCCCGCCAACAGTGCAGTGCTGGCTTGGGAGAGGGCAACTTCGGTAGAATAGAGCACAGTTTTTCACTACCTGCTTTTTTTTCTTTTCAAACTTCTCAGTTTCCTTCACTGAGCAGTGCCACTTCTTTATGCTATTTCTTGTTGTCATGGCAATGTCATTTCTTCTTGACATGGCTGAGCAAGTTCAACCCACCCCTCCTCAACTGAGGACTGGTGATCCCCCGATTTCTGATGCCGTTACACCAAATGGGAGCAACCCTCCGAAGACATCAGCTGGTCCAACTATTCAACCTCTCAAAGGAGCCAAGATAATGATATGGCATCACTTTGGGTTTTCTGTTGACACTCAACTTGGTCTTGGGGTAGACAAGAAGCTGGTTTTTTTTGCGGTCAATGCCAGACAGCAATTAAATAATGTGGGAACACGTGAACCTCTCTTCCATATGCGGAAGTGGCACTTCGGTATTAACGCCAAGCCAGCCCTAGCCGACATAGAAACTGCAGTGAAGAAGGGCGCTCACCCGTTTGCTCTTCTGGCAACGCCTGTATCAAGTGAGTGCCTCATCTCTGACTCAGGCAATATTGTCAACAAGAAGAGAGCGGCACTTTCGGCAGACCATGTTGACGCACTTGTATCCTCCCATCAGAATACTGGTCTCTTTTGGTATTTCTCTCTTCCCACTTTTACTCGTGTCATGCGTGTGAGTAAATATGCTGCTCAGCCTGGTCTGAGGATTCTTGACTCATGGGCATTGTGGGCTTTGCTTGCTGAGTGAAAACATCGTGATTATCTTCTTTCTTTTGGGCCAAACACATAAGGGGCAATTGAAACCCCTAGTCCTCAGCGTCATTGAATCAACGCTGACATGCCATTCTTGTGGAGCAACTAGACACAGGAAAAAAGAACAGAGTGTGCCAAAACCACATTAGCAGCGTGCCCCGTTGCAGGTGGACATGGCTGACTGTGATGATGACCTAACCGCTAGTTATAATGATTGGCGTTGCAGAGAGATTTCGATGACTGACCCCACTTTGTACTTTCAATTTTCGCCCTTGTACGGCTTTCTTACTTCCGTGCGCCAAAGCTATTCCTCTCTGCTCGTACACTGGTGTATTGTTTCTTGAGTATAACACTAAGAGAAAAACCTTCACGTTGCTCTCAGGTTTGTCTTTTTCAACCAGAAAGCGATGTTGCACCTGAAGGAGGAAGATTTGTCTGCCAGAATGATTTCAATGTTTTCGATCACAGCAATCATCACAAAATGTTTTCAGCTATGCTAACTTTTCTAGACCCCTAATCCAACCACTCTTATACCGGAGGAGTCAAATAAAGACATGCAACACCAAGGAGATTATTACCATCGTCGACTTTGGAGCCTTTTAGATCGTTATCATTACAAAGAACTGAACATGAAGGAAGGTGAAGCGCTGACTAAGCTGGTGTCTTAGCTTCCGCTTGGGAATGCCAGGCAAGAGCGGAAACGGGCAAATACGAATTTCCATGACAGATGAGAAACTGACTGAAATCAAGGCGACCAAAGGCTATTTTCAGTGATCCGATCGACTTCAGCTGTGGATTCATGAGTCATGTTCCAAGTGTAATGGGTAATTTAGTTTCGGCACAGACCTCCAGCGACTTACTGACAGGCAGCTTCCCCGGAAGTGCGGCACACCTGACGCCACCTTTCGGGACACCAACAAAATCCATCTCGTCAGCGTCTTTTCCAGGTGGGAACGTCAAATTTAAGCTAGATAGATCTATTCAACGATACGTATCCCTTGCGATATTCTGCACTGGCCCTGGATATGGGGGGTGATCACTTCCACGAAGTTGTTGGACGAAGGAATATCCCCTGGTACGACTCGGCCACCTTGCATGAGAACTCAAGTGACAGTGGCATGACAGGGAGGGCAGCAAGGGAACAAAGTCTGTCGGCAAACCTAGAGAGGCACGTCCAAACAAAAGCCTTATTTTGGGTGTTCTCACTCGATTGAGTGGGGCGGCAAGACGCCATGCAAATCTGCCAGCGACTCAACCGAGTCGCTGTGTCTTGATTTCAAAAAAGGTGGTAGGTGGTGGGAACATGCTTTACCTTCATGCGTTCGTGGCTGCACGAACATATATAGCTAGACTTCTACATAATAGTATCGATCACGGTTTTGTGTCATCGTTGGCCGTTGCGTAGTCTAAGTCTTTCAGTTGCTGCCGCAGAAGGAAAGAGTAGATTACCGAAAGCTTCGGAGAAGCCATACATGTATGTCGGTGACACGGGCGGGCGAAAAGCAGAATGCATATGGAAATGAGCAAGTGCCAGCTGTGTCACGGTTGAAGCCTGGTGCGACTGGTGCTGGCTGGAGTGAAGTTGTCCACAGCTCGAGCTCGACGAGATGAAACCGCAAGTAACTGCAGTGGCATGCTTGATCAAGTCGACCACAACTAAGTGCTCACTGGCCTGCATGAATTCCCCACCTAAGCACCTGTTGAACTAGCTTTTCACATGCAATTTCGCAACGAGTCGGTTTTCGAACAAGAACGACGGGCGCTAGTCTAGAACGCACGCACGGATGTACTCGAGGATGCATGAAGGGAGGTCAGAAACTGCTGTTTTCCGCCTTTATTTTGGGTGGGTTACGCTTGTTGCCTGGATTCCTTTTATTTTTTCCTGCTTCACGCTTGCTGCGAGCTTTTATTTGAGGTGGGAACATGGACTGTCCAGTCTGTCATTGAGAAGGGCGATTCTTCTGAAGTTTCAATTCTTTGCGGATCGGCAGAATTTTGTGTGGCGGCCATCGGGGCAGTTCAACACGCTATGACAATCTCGTTTCGGGTGGGTAGCGAACACTTTTGCTGTCCTTCCTTTGTTTCCAAGGTAAGTACCTGGCTAGAAAAGAAAAATAAGGTGATAACTTGAATATGAATACACTCCTGTGAAGTGCTGAAAAAGAAAGAAAGGTTCACCTGGACAAAGTTATCACGGATAGAGAACGAGCGCGCATGGCGGCCAGTCGCCAAAAGGACTCCATTGCCGGCGATGTTTCACTCAGGTGGCAAAATCACAACTGCCATCATACCCAGGAGAGCATATTACAACCACCATTTTGCACAGATGTAGAGCCGCCTAGACAATGCATGAACTGTCTTCCTGGAGGTTTTTTGACCCCAGCCCAGTGTGCTTTAGAGGAAAAAACTTACCATTGTCCTTAGCGTTTCCTTCCAGCTTTCTATCGATCATGGCAAGTAGGTGCTTGTCACGTCGTCGTCGGTAGACCACGTACAGGATGGCCGCAATAATGACAGCTAATATTAAAACGACAAGGAGAATCACCCAAGTTGACGAGGAGGTGTTCTTATTGTTCCTACCATTGCGAGGAGCTTTGGTCGAGTGTTGGTACGGTCCGGTTCCAAGCAATGATGACACATTCTGAGCTGTGGATGGAATAAACTTGATTTAGTGACACCTATAGAGGGGAGGACGTACTACCATCAACCAGGAGGAGATACGTTACGGTGAATTTCTCCTCAAAAGGTACAGATTTTCTTCTTCTTTCGTACAGGTCTTCTGGAGTGTGGTAATGCCATGTCTGCGCTCGAGGAAAGACTAAAGTAGAATAACTAAGGTGTGTGTGTGCTTGCAGGCTTCAGACTTAGCAGGAAGAACGTAAGGCTTCCAAATAAATCAAATAGCTTACTTGCAGATGGCTCAACGGTCGTTGTCGAATCACTGCTACCAGCCATATCCGTTATTCCATGCTTGATACCATAACCAGCCATTGTGTGGTCGGCCTTGGCATCCTCTGTCCCAGTTTTGGGGCCGTCAGCTCTAACATTCTCTGTCACAAGCCGGGTGCTGACAGTTACTCTGCTTTCGGTGACAGATGGTGTGGCATCATCTTCGCTACCACCTTCACTGCTCGCTGTAACCGGTCTGGGAATGTCAGTTGTGGCCGCCTTAATGCCACCAATGTCACTGCTCTTTGTGGCTGGTTTAGCAGTGTCAGCCTCACTGCTCTTGTTGACTGTTATGGCGACACCAGCCTCGCTGCTCTTGGTGACTCCTTTGGTGGTGTCACCCTCACTGCTCTCAGTGACTGGTGTAGCAATGTCAGTCTCACTGCTCTTGGTGACTGGCTTGGTGGAAGCAGCCTCACTGCTCTTAGTGACTAGTGTAGCGATGTCAGTCTCACTGCTCTTGGTGACTGGCTTGGTGGCACCAGCCTCGCTGCTCTCAGTGACTGGTGTAGCGATGTCAGTCTCACTGCTCTTGGTGACTGGCTTGGTGGCAGCAGCTTCACTGCTCTCAGTGATTGGTGTAGCGATGTCAGTCTCACTGCTCTCAGTGACTGGTTTGGTGACATCAGTCCCATTGTTCTCAGTGACTGGGCTGCTTGATGAGGTGGTTGGTATGTCTATCGGATGTGAGTCATCTTCCACATCCATACTATATGAACCTTCGTCCTCTTCTGTCAGACACAACAACCAAGCAACTGACTTAAATATGGAAAAAATCTCAGCCGAACATTAGGTGATGTGCCACATGTTTTTAATGGCTGATAATTCTGAGGGCGAAGAAACTATTATCCCTTATTGTCCTCCACGACGAACAGAGCTTTCGGTTCTCAGGTGCCCTGGCTCTCATACATAAGGGTGGGGTGTCAGTTGAACACTTTACCATTGCCTTTAGCTAAAACCGAGTTCATTCCCAGGAAGCAACCACAAAAGACTCCTACTTTCCCAAAATTTATGTTCCCATCGCTTACCGCTTTCATGGCAAACAGTTTTTTTCCCTTGAAGAAAACAAACTCTTCCCAGCAGTTTGCGGTAGGTAAGACATCAATCCAGGCCTAAGATACCCTTTCAATCTTCCCCTGGCGTAGCTGGCAAGAGCCCAGTGACTACAATAAGCAATATGTGACGATCTTCTACCAACTTCGCCTGAAATGTACGGTTTGCAGCCATTCTGAAGGCGCCCAAAGTCGATTGCAACGAGAAAGATGCTGTACGTTCTTAGCTGCAGTGGCGCCCAAGTGCCTAGGTAGCTGCTCCTTCCTGGCGGGCCTACATCAACCATAAATCAGGTCAGCGTACCACCCGCGTTCGCCTTCTTCAGGCTCAGATGTCGGTAGGCTGCCAAGAGTTTGCAATCGCCGAGTAGCTGCGAAGCTTAATCGTTCAGAAGGGCTACCCATGGCAACAAACAGGTGGGATCGTCCCCAGTCGAGAAAATGTGCATGTGCGCGCACAATCGAGCGGCCGGGGGAATGTGTTAGGGGTTTGATGATATATCGCAGCTACGACATTATAGCCACATTACGTGAAAAGCTAAAATATCGCCAGACTTTTTGCCGCATCGATTTTTTTTGCGATATTCCGACGGCGGGCTTTCTGAACGAGCATGTCGACCGTGGACAAGAGGCACTGTTGCATGCGTACGCTCAAGTTTCGCTCAACATGGTCAAGTTTCAGCGGCCAGAAGAGATGTAGATCTACGCTCCGCGCGGCCGGTACCCCACGCATGAAGTTGAATATTCACCATGCTCGCTCAAAATGTTCAAAGCGAAGCGAAACAAACGTTGTTGTACAGAGCTTTCTTTTGCCATGTTGTTTGTCCGGTGGAATAGTTATTTTAAGGATGTATGCATTGTAATACTAGCCAGTCAATTGACAGTTTCGCAAACACACAGCCTAAAATATCGCCGGGACCTAAATTATCGTGACAAACATAATTGAATTGCGACCAAACTTTTAGGCAATGCACAGCCCTAGAACGTGTACGCGCGTATGCATGCTGTATACGTATATATATCCTGCACCATGCTCGCCGGATGGTGCCACGGCGATCAAGATCGGCCGGCAGCTGGCCGGCCTCGATCCAGAGATAAATGCACTTTTTCGCTTTTCGATCTGTAGAAGTTTAACTTGCTCTCGATCCAGTCATGCCAAGTTCCACTTCGCTAGAGCTCTTTGCTTCTGAAGCGAGCTTTACCTGTAGCGGCTCGTGTGTGCATCCCCCGTGATTTTCACGTGAACCACCTACATGAGCAGAGCAAGTTGCAAAGTCCTTTGTTTTTCGGAGAGGAAGACAAAGAAGGCTCAGTTAAAATGGTCGGTTCGGTGAGGCATCGTCGTCGAGCTATAAGCAGGCTTTGGGGTTGTGTGCCAAGAGCTACAATTAAGTCGATGGCTTTCTGGCGAAGTGCCAGAGGATGATTGAAACAAACCACCCCCCACCCCCCCCCTGACTGACATGAGCAAAATTTTGTGCCTTTTCTACATCGGCTTGTAGATTGCAAAGACGACGACCATTACAAGAGAAACTGCTATTGGTCATTGAAATTGCCAAATGCTAGGCTGCTCTGAGCTACATCTGAGAAAATTGAAATTGCCAAATGCTAGGCTGCTCTGAGCTACATCTGAGAAAACAATACGGTCGAGCGCTCACATCGGGCTATGAACGGCACGCTGAAACAAAGGAAAACGCAAGGTACCGAACCAACTGCGCAGCACAAGCAAGCCCTCGGCAGCCTCGACATTGACTGGATCAAGGACTACTTTCCCGATCTCCTGGGGTCTACCAGCCCCATCTGTAAATCAGCCTCCATTCTCATCCAAGCGCACTTTCAGTACTTAGACTGGCCACGGTGTGATGAACAAGCGGTATGTTTGAACATGCAGAAAAGAGTCATTCACAACTCCCTAGTCAATCGTTCTTCTCTAAAAATGAGTTATCATAATCTAATAACCAGTTCTGAAAGAAGAAAGTAACGGCCAATATACCTTTAGTTCTTCAAGTGTGTGTCTGAATGGGAAAATGATCTTTAGCAACAGTGCAAGTTGTAGTAAATTGCAGACAACAAATTGTAATGAACTGTTTTTTTTCATATAAAAATTGTGAACTGTTCCAATTGCCGAACCCCAAGCCTTTTTTCGTTCTTCCTTTGTTCTTCCTTTTCTCTCTCTCTCCCTTCCTCCCTCCTCCATATCAAAAAACTTTATTAACAAAGCTACAATGTGCCAACAGAAATATTTACAGAAAAGAAGGAACAAATCTCTTTCTCCCTCTTTCTCTTTCTCTTTCGCGCTCTCTCTCTCTCTCTCTCTCTCTCTCACACACACACACACTGATTACAGTTTGCAGAAAGGAAGTTGAGAGAGGCACTTTCACCCCAAGCAATCACATGACAAGTTCCACCAATCAACCCTGGTGAGTGCCCATGAGCTCGGTGAGATGTCACCTAAGGTAAACTGGGTGTCAATCACACCCTATACAAAATCCTGCTCACTGTCTCCAGTCTCGGTCGCCATCAACAAACACACCACCTGCTTCTAGGGGAACTCAACCCCAAAATGAGACTCTTTTCATTTGTAGTATTGAAGAAAAGAACAAAATTGCCATTGGTCCCACGTTCTAGAATCCTCGCTGGGCTAAGATATTGGTGGATGAATGGCGGCATTGTTTGACGCCACGCCGCCTTCACTCAGCCGTGACACCTGTTTAGACCGTCGTGACGTAGGTCACACAAGTGATGCCAGATCTGCAGTACCGGCGGTAGTCTGGCCACCGTGCGATTGCTCTTTCAGGTGCAGTGCATAGCTTCCAACCATACCTTTCTATCGTTCTTTGAGGCTAAAAAAAAGTTAAATGAGCTCGGGAGGAGGGTCGGCATCTTCCACGTTGATGTGAAGTTCCGAAAAAGAAATCCCACTTTTTCTTTCAAAGTCTACAGTTCCCTACGATGAAGAGCCTGAATGGACAGAAGAAGAACTCGCCGCTCGTGCACTAGGTACTTCTTCTCGCATACAGGGTTCCCAGTTATTCCTCATCAATGCTCGCCCTAGTGTGGTGTGTGGCCCACACCTGCATTTCGCAATTCTTGGGGTCGTCAGGGAGGAGAGGAAGCATCAATTCGATGTCGGTGTTGATGCACGGGGAAGCGAGTCATCGTCGCACTGCGTCCCTGAATCGTGTTCGGCACTGCCACTGAGCAAGGCTCGTGTCAAGGATGAACAACCGGCTTCACCTTCCTCTGTAGCATTTCCGCAAGGCTCTGCACGGAAACAAGAAGGAAAAAAGCTGAGCCACTTGCCGAAGATGTACGCACGCACGCGCCACCATCTTTTCCAGTGCTGGCCATCATTCAGGATCCCAGCTTGTCATCCCTACTTTTAAACAGCACAAATAGGTTTTGAAGAAAGAAAAAAGCTATTATCTTACCCTTGGAAAGAAGAGATGTGACCTCAAAGAGAAAATAAATTAAAACAGAAGAATTTTTCCCTTTTCTTTAGGAGCACGTACTCTTTGCCAAGACCGGGACTCGAACCTGATGCACTAAATCACCTAGCACACGAGCGAAACGTTACCTTTCGTCGATTACCCCGTTTGGCAGATTCCATTTTGCGCTTCTCAGGAGGTTCAGCAGTGCAGAAGAAGAACACGGAGGGAACAGCGTCAACCTTCAGCTGTTTCCCTGGTTGAGTACCCATCAACTCTGGTCGAAAATCTCTTTCAAAATCCTTCGGCAAGAAGTGTCCAGAGCAGACGTAAACATTACTCTCATACGAGGAGCACTTCACGGGGAAACAATGTACATAAAGGTGTTTTCTTCTCCTAACTGGCACCCAGGTGAGGAAAACACATTTTCCGCTTTTTTTTCTGCTACCTTCTCCGATTTTCAGTGACTTTTATTGTTTTTTGGTCATCGGTGGGTAGGCGAGGAAAACACCTTTTCTTGCTAACTGCTCTGATTTTCAGTGACCTTTCTTTTTTGGTCGTCAGTGGCTAGGTGAGGAAAACACCTCTTCCTGTTCTTACTGCTCTGATTTTCAACGACCTTCAGTGTTTTTTGTTCCTTCACGTCGGGAAAACACCTCTAAGTTTCCTAACTGGAGTGTACCTCAAAAACCATTCCTGGGGAAAACACGTCGGTAAAATCCTCTTGTCATACCGCTCTGCGAGAGACTTGAGGCGAAGAGCATGCACCCAATGCTTCCTCCGCACATCATCCCGCGGAAAACGATGAAAACTCACTCCTCTCTTCTTTCAATTGTCAAAATTGTTGCACCCATACACACTACAAAACACCCTCTTAGCAACTTCGATAAGCAGCTTCCATAAACGTAGGCGGGGATGCTAGGAGGAGCGGTGAAGAAAATAACTTCTAGTTCTACACTGACATGCACAAGTTGTGCGGCCTGGCATGCTTTGATCGGCTGGCGGCAACCTCACTTGTGTCAACTACGTCATCCTTTTTTGGCGCCAAGCCGGCGCCCAAACTCTCAAATTTGAATTGTAAATAACTCACGTT
>JAOWAR010156979.1:0-17840 GCA_028571005.1 Clathrina lutea
TCCTGGATTCAGATTCCACTCGATTTGCAAAGGAAACAAAGGTTCGCCTAGTGTGGTTTCTTGATTCTGAATCTGTGGCCCTTTCGGATTATAATTTTTATCCTGTCTCAAAAGATTGAGCCGTTGAATAATGTTCAAGCGAGAAAGCACCCAACTGGGGCTTTCTTGGCTGGCTTCCCCGAGGTTTTCAGCACTTCGGCGGATGCCTTTTTGCACATAAGATAAAATCAGGCGTTCTTGTTCAGGCGTGAGTTTGTTGCTCAAGAGCGTTTCTAATTCCAAGAGAAAGGTCGCTTCAGAAAAAAACTGCTGGTTGGTGAGCTTTTCCAAACGTTTGAAAACATTTTCGCTCAAGCGACTTTTTAAGCGCTTCACCGAATTTTCTGTCAAAGTCACTGTTTGTTCAGAAAGATGCTTTTTTGCTAACAGTAAGTTGTCGAGCCGAAAAACTAATAACCGCTTTCCCGGCATCGTATCTTCTTTGTCAAAAAAATCGACAGGATCTGGATTAGGGTTGCTCAAAGTCGGTAACACCACAGAACGGGTCTTATCTTGATTCACATCCTCCGTCGTTTCAAAGAGCAATCTCGGAGTGATGAGATGTTTAAAACGACTAAAAACACCTGTTTCTGGAATAATCACCCGTGATAAAGTCGTATTGACCTCGGCCTCCGTCAGATCAATCCCATAAGCGAAATCCTGCCTTTGTCGAGAGGCGACAGCCACTGCTCGGTCTTCATAAAAAACCGTCTCCCCCGGATTATACACTTGATAGTAAGACAATCGTTTTCCATGACTCACCGTTGCGTTGATGCTAGCAATGGGGGAGAAGCGATAACGTAGCCGAGGAATAAAGATTTGACGCCAACCAATCACACCGGAATCTCGATGAAAGCGAGTGGCCACGCCATCCATTTCCAGAGTGAGGGGGATCGCCCAAGGATTGTCGCTATAATGGAAAGAAATTTCAGGCAAACGTTGCACTCGTGTTTCAATAAAATTTTGATTCAAGAGAGCGACTTCTTCATACACCAATTCGCGATCAATCAAAACGCTCACATCGCCCATGTCAAATTGGCGGGAGAGGTTGATATTGAGATCTTGTGCATAATTGGGATTGGGTTTGCGGATTCGCTCATATTCTCGTTGGAATTGACTGTCGCTGAAAATTTGCCCAGAAAAGATAAACTGTGTTCGTTCCCCTAAGGTTTGATTATGATTGAATTTTAATTTATAACGAGGCGGACGCAATTTGGCACCCGAAATCTCATCCTTTTCTAACCGACCGCTTTCTTGGGCCGGGTCGCGCGCGATATTTTCTCGAATCTCCCAGAAATTCCATTGTCCGCGAAGCCCTTCACGAAAGGCATACTCATACTTTATTCCAGCACCAATGCCTCGATTTTCGATGAAGTCGGTTCTGAGGGTCAAATTTTGGTCCCGAGAGAGTGCCCAAAAGTAGGGAATCTGGAGTTTGAGTCCCAAATTGAATTTATCTTCTGTACTGGAAAATACTTCATAGCTCGGTGCTAAGAAACCCGTTTGCCGTTTTGTCACAGTGGGCCAAAGGAGGTAGGGAAAATAAAACACAGGAATGTCGCTCACCAATAAAGTGGCTCCCAGAGCAGAAGAAAAATTTTCTCCTTGATAATTGACTTCCTCGCCTTTGATTTGCCAAGCAGGGGCTTGCGGGTCACAAGTGGTGAAAGAACATTTTTTTGCAATGAAGTGCAATTTGTCGATTTTATGCACCTCCTCGGCTGTCAAGTAAGCCGCGGTGGTCGCATCAAAGAGGACGACATTGTAAAAAATGCCTTGCTGTGTGTTCAAATCGATTTCTAAACGGTCTAAAATCGCAACAATTCGGGAATCGGTGAAACGCACAAAATGAGTGGCAGTCAGTTTTTTCGTGTCGAGATTGAATTGAACTTCACCGGCTTCTAAAGTGATATCAGCCCAATTCAGGGTGGCGTTTTTGATGAGGTAGGTCTGGCCCTCAAGAAAATAAGATTGTGTATCAATCTTCAAATCTGAAGTTCCTTGTGCTTTCACTAGGGAGAGACTGTTGTGCCAGACAATGAGAATACCACAAATGAGGAGGAGCGTACGCACAAGCAATTTATTTCATTTTAAATATTCAACGGCAGCACGGGCGGCAAATTCATATCCTTGAATGCCTAACCCCACAATGGAGCCAAACGCAATATCAGAAAAATAAGAATGGTGTCGAAAGGGTTCTCGTTGATACACATTGGAAATATGCACTTCCACAAAAGGAAGATTGATTCCCAAAATCGCATCCCGTATGGCCACACTGGTGTGTGTATAAGCCGCTGGGTTCATGATTAAAAAATGGGCGGTACGGTGTTCATGAAGCCAGTCCACCATCGCCCCTTCGATATTGGATTGAAAGGGGTGGCATGCGATTTGATGTTTCTTGAGGAATTCCACCATTTTTTGTTCTATCGTGGCAAGGGTTGTGTCGCCATAAATATCGGTCTCTCGGGTTCCCAACAAATTCAAATTGGGTCCATTGAGCAGAAGAACTACTTTTTCCATAATCAATCCTTGTGAGAAAAATCAGTATAATGGGTTGCGGTTTGTTCCATTTCAAGTGGCTTAGAGATTCCAGCAAATTACGGTGGGTGTCAAGCTGAGAGCCTGCTTAAAAAATCATTCCACAAGTCGTCTAAGATTTTTGTAGCGATTCCCAATCAATGTCGGTCAAGCGTTCTGGTGCTAAATAATAAACCCCCATCCCCCCTTGAATTGGAGTTTCAGAAGGAGGGTTTTCTCGAATCACTGGGTTGAGTTCGTGTGTCTCGGCTGTGGCAATCACCAGCGCGTCATAAGTTTTTTTAAAATTATGCAGGAGCGTGCCAAAGGAACACACCGGAAAGGTGTCTGGGATATTGGCACGAAAAGCGACCTGTCCATAGAAATTATTGAGCAATGTGGCAAATAGCCGAGAAACGCCCGGGTCTTGACACGCTTGGGTGATCATCGGCGTGTCATCACTATCCACACATTCAAACGTCGGATTGATCATTGAGACCACTTCTTTCTCCTTCTCCACACGTTTCAAAGCGACCACCACATGCGCTTCTGGTGCCTTCATGGCATTGATTCGGACACACAATTCAAAGGTTTGTAGATCATCTTCAAGATCGACAATGATACGTTTGGCCAGAGGGAGACAAGCCCGTTGGAAAGCGTCTTCCCAGCCTTCCGTATTTCGTACCGATTTTGCGAGTTTCGGGAGTGGATTTTCCTCTGCTTGTGTTGCGGTATGGCACAGCACGATTGTGCGCTTCTCTCGATGCTTATCGGCCAGCAAATGTTCGACGAGGGTTTGCGTTTTTTCCAAATGATAACCGATGATGATGATGTGATTGTTTTCATGAAGTTGCATCAATCCTCTTTTGATTTTGTCCATAACATAAAGGATGGAAGAAGAAACAAAACCAATCACAGAACCAAATAGAATGATTCCAATGATGATCAATAGTATTCCAATCGCTTTGCCTTCTAAAGATTTTGGGGAAAGGTCTCCGTAGCCAACAGTCGTGATGGTGACAATATAAAACCACAAATAATCAAAAACATTCCTCAGCGGACTGTCAGACGGTTCAAAAAAAATCATTCCCCCCCAAGTGGTGAAAAACAGAATGATTTTTCCGAGAAAAAGATAAATGATCGTGTTGGTATCCAAAGATTGCATCAAACGCTCAAACATCTTGATGAACCGCAACGTCATTGAGAAAGTCCTTTGATGGCTTTTTGGTGAGGCGTTCAGGAGAGTTTCTCTGCCTCCTGTTTGTCTTGGCAAATTGGAAGATAAGTTGGTAGAAAGAAAGAGAAATATCTCAACCCTATTGAAAAATACACGCCTTCAAAAGCTAAAGCAATCACTTTTATTCGCAACCACCGCCCTCTCAACCTGCCCCAATGACTAGAAAGGAAGAAGGCTTCCATGTCGTATTTTTTATTTGATGGTCAACTAGAATTAGGAAAAAAAGAGCAACTTTCTGGAGAGGAAGCGCGCCATTTGCTCCATTCACGACGTGTTAAAAAAGGAGCAATCATCGAACTGCAAGACCAGCTCGGACGCCATTTTCGAGTTGTGCTTGAAGAGCTTTCAAGAAATTCGATATTTTTCCAAGTCCAACAAGAAATTTCTGCCATTCCCGCTTCCCCTTTGCAGCTAGAAATCATTGCGGGTTTGAGCAAAGAAAAGGCTTTGGCTTGGATTTTACAAAAAGGAACAGAATTGGGAGTGGCTAAAATTTTGATTTTCACGGCACATTTTTCACCAAGAACCATTCCTGCCCGTCAACGAGACAGAACTCTGCAACGGTGGCAAAAAATTGTGCAAGAAGCCTGTAAGCAATGCGGGCGACAAAACCCGCCAGAAATTTCCTGGTTTGCTGATTTCAAAGAGGTGCTCACTTCGCTCTCTCCTTGTCCACAACAATGGGTGCTCACGACGGAACCTTCCCCCAATACCGTTCCTGCCACCCATTTACTAGAAATTCCTCGCACTCCCCATCAAACCCAGCGTATCGTCATTGGCCCCGAAGGAGGATTGCACCCAGAAGAACTGGCCTTGGCGGATGAATATGGAATGCAAGGAGTTTCTTTGGGGAGGAGAGTCCTGCGAAGTGAAACCGCTGTGATGTCAATGGCGGCCATTTTACAATTTCTGTTTGGAGATTTGGGAACGAAAGGGCATCACAATAAAAATTCGTAGGATTTATAAAATTATCACTTGACCTCCCATAGATCGACAGATAAACAAGCACTTTATGCCTTCATCATGTCGTCATTCCAATTATTGCAGAGGGTCATCATGTCAAACACTTCTCAACTTTCTCTCAAAATTGCCCCACGGCTTCGAAAATCACCATTTTTTAATGCGACGATGCGTTGGGGGGCGAAAGGATTTACGGTCTACAATCACATGTTGTTGCCTTCTTACTACGAAAGTTATGAAGCCGATTACTGGAAATTGGTGAAAAATATAACTTTGTGGGATGTCGCTTGTGAACGCCAAGTCGAAATCACAGGGCGTGATGCCTTCCGTTTGTCGGAGTATCTCACTTCTCGCGATCTCTCAAAATGCAAAATCGGCCAATGCAAATATGCGATCTTGACAACCGACGATGGTGGTGTGGTCAATGATCCGGTTGTCTTGCGTCTCGGAGAGAATCATTTTTGGTTCTCTTTAGCCGATTCTGATGTGTTGTTATGGGCACGCGGGTTGGCGCAAGGCATGGGTTTGCAGGTGGAGATCAAAGAGCCTGACGTTTCACCTTTAGCGCTGCAAGGGCCCAACCACTTACCCATTATGGAGGAATTGTTTGGCGATTGGGTGAAAGAATTGCGTTTTTTTTATTTTCGCGAAACCGAACTGGAGGGCATTCCTTTAGTCGTCGCTCGTTCCGGCTGGAGCAAACAAGGCGGTTTTGAACTATACCTTCGTGATGGCAGCTATGGCGATCAGCTTTGGGAAAGAGTGATGGCAGTTGGCAAAAAATACGACATTGCCCCGGCAACCCCCAATTCAATTGAACGAATTGAAGGTGGCTTACTTTCCTATGGCTGTGACATGACTTTGGCAAACAACCCTTTTGAGTTGCCGGTCACCCAATATATCAATTTGGACAAAGAAGCCGCTTTTAGCGGGAAAGAAGCCTTGAAACGAATTCAGGCTGAGGGGGTCAAACAAAAATTAGTTGGTGTGGAACTCTTGGGAGAAGCAATGCCTGTCCATGAAAACTATTGGACAGTCTATCATCAAGAAGCCCCTTGTGGCGTTTTGACCAGTTGCACACGTTCTCCTCGTCTAAAGAAAAATATTGGCTATGCGATGATCGCCCTGGAACACACCCCACTCGGCACAGCCCTAAAAATCGAAACGCCGACAGGGATGAGGGATGCAATTGTTGTGGAAATGCCATTCATTCAATGAATTGACTCACTCTTTCCCTCTTCAGAATCGCCAATACGATTTTTTTGCGATTCCGAAGACTCCTTGCTTTTCCTAACCTTGCCAACCAATCGCCTTTTTTGCCAACAAATCGCCAATTTCTTCAGAAGAAAATCCCCATGATTTGAGTCCCTCTTCTGTGTTTTCTCCAAAATTCGGTGCTCCTGTTGGGGGTGCAGAAGGGGTGCGACTGAATTTAGGGACCGGGCCAGGTTGCACAACTCCCTCCACTTCAACGAAGCTCCCTCGTGCTTGATTGTGTGGATGCTCGGCGGCTTCTTCAAAAGAAAGCACTGGTGCAAAACAAACGTCGCTGCCTTCAAAAATTTCGCACCACTCATCTCGAGTTTTGGTTTTGAAGATTTCAGCAAATTTTTGGCGCATCCTCGGCCATTGAGAGCGATCCATCTGATCAGGGAGATCAGCCTGATTGAGGCCCAACTTCTCTAAAAGCAATTGGTAAAATTTTGCTTCAATAGAGCCTAAAGCGATGAAGCGATCATCTTTCGTTTGATAAGTTCCATAAAAATGTGCCCCTCCATCTAAAAAATTATCTTCCCGTTCATTCGACCAAAGACCGGCGGCTGTCAAACCGAAGTTCCCTGTCGCCAAAAAAGCCGACCCTTCAGTCATACTGACATCGACAACCTGCCCTTTTTGAGAGCGTTGGGCTTCATAAACCGCCGCGAGGATTCCAAAAGCCAAGAACATCGCCCCTCCTCCCATATCTGCGACCACATTGAGCGGTGGCATCGGTTTTTCTTTGGGGCCAATCGCATTCAATACTCCTGTCAAGGCGAGATAATTGATGTCATGTCCTGCTGCTTGTGCAAGAGGGCCATCTTGCCCCCAGCCGGTCATGCGGGCGTAAATCAATTCTTCGTTGTGAGCAAAACAATCGTCGGGGCCTAGTCCTAATTTTTCAGTCACCCCAGGACGAAAGGGATCGATCACGACATCGGTTTGTGCGATTAATCGCATCACAGTGGCAATCCCTTCCTGAGATTTTAAATCGACAGAAACGGATGGGCGGCTCCGTCGTGTCAAATCATATTTGCCGGGACGAGGCGTTCCTAACCCCGAAGGTTGATTGCGGTCAATTCGCAAGATATCGGCCCCCATATCTGCCAGTAATGTCGCACAGAGGGGACCTGGACCAATCCCTGCCAGTTCAACCACCTTGAGTCCCACCAAAGGGCCTGTTTTTGCTGTATTTGCTTCTGTCATGATTCCCCTATTTTCCAGAGTGATTCGTACTGCATTTGTCAGGAAAACAGTATTCCTCAAACATTGGGTAGTTTCAAGACGTTGCGATTAAGAATTTTAAAACGCAATCTGACTCAAACTGGGAGTGATACAAATTGATACAATTTGTTACTTCTATGAAAAGATTCTTCTGGAGTCATATACGATACTGAATTCATCAATTACAAAAGAGCATCACAAAGCTCTTTATTTCCTCAAGGGGATGCTATAAAATAAATTCTTTTCACTTCCGGGATTGAGGGTTTCTAAAACATTTCAATAGTTGTGTTATGATGAAGCAGTTTTCTTTGCACCGATTCTTGCCTATTAACGTTTTGTTGGGAATTTTATTTGTTCTGCTATCGGTCAGCTTTGCCCAAGCGAAAACCACCATTGTCTTTTTGGGAGATTCACTGACAGAAGGGTATGGTTTGGCGAAGACAGAGGCTTTTCCTTTTCTTTTTGAGCAAGAATTGAAAGCCAAAGGATACAACGATATTAAAGTGGTCAATGCCGGTATCAGCGGCTCTACCTCGGCCAGCGCCGTTTCTCGCTTGAAATGGTATTTACGGATTAAACCGACGATCTTAGTTTTGGCTTTGGGTTCGAATGACGGGTTGCGAGGCTTGGACCCCAAAGCAATGAAAAAAAACTTGGCAATCACGATTCAATTGGCTTTGGATCGAAACATTCGAGTGGTGTTGGCGGGCATGAAAATTCCGAGAAATTATGGTTCTCAGTACACCCAAGAATTTGAAGAGGTCTATCCAGCACTGGCAAAAGAATTCAAAATCCCTTTGATTCCTTTTTTATTGGATGGTGTGGCAGCAAAACCTGAAATGAATTTGCCGGATGGCATCCATCCCAATCAACAAGGACATCAAATCATTGCCAAACTGGTATTGGAAAACTTATTGCCGCTCTTGCCTGAATCTTAACCACCCCCTCATCTTTCTCGAAGAATTTTTATGATCCTCCAAGTCAATGATCTTGTCAAAAACTTTGTCACGTCAAACAATATGGCTCCCATTGAGGTGCTGACAGGAATCAACCTGGCAATAGACACAGGCGAAACGGTTGCGATTTTAGGGCAATCCGGTAGTGGAAAATCAACCTTTCTTTCATTAATGGCCGGATTAGATCATCCCACCTCTGGCACCATTGAACTCAAAGGGCAAAAGCTCAATGAAATGAATGAAGAGGGATTGTCTAAATTTCGTGCTCAAAATATTGGAATCGTGTTTCAGCAATTTCACCTCATGTCCCATTTGACGGCTTTAGAAAATATCTCTCTGCCGCTGGATTTGAATCATGATCCCGAAGCTCAATCCAAAGCCAAAGAAGCCTTGTCTCAAGTTGGATTGGGCCCTCGTGAAAATCATTTTCCCCACCAATTGAGTGGCGGAGAATGCCAAAGAGTTGCGATTGCACGCGCCTTAGTCGTCCGACCGGCATTGCTTCTCGCCGACGAACCGACTGGAAACCTAGATAACAACACAGGAGAATATATTGCTGATTTGTTCTTCGATTTGGTCGCCTCAACAAAAATGACACTCCTCTTTGTCACTCACAATGAACATTTAGCAGAACGCTGTTCCCGCAAACATATCCTACAAAAAGGAAGATTCGTATGACACTTTGGGTCAAGCTCGCTTTCAAGGAAATTCGCAACAATTCACGTTTCAGCCTTTTCTTCATCATCAACCTCACTTTAGGGTTGATTGGTTTCATTGCTTTGGATTCTTTCAAAACGTCCATTAGCCAACATCTGGAAAACAACTCCAAATCGATCTTGACTGCCGATTTGAGTGTCCGTTCCCATTTCCCCTTCACGGAAGAGGAAGTGAATTTGTTCATGGATGTCCTTGGGGAAACCACCGAGTCGGCTCAACACATCGAATTTGTGTCCATGGTTGCAGGCAACAACAATTCGCGGATGGTGCGAATCATTGGGATTGATGAGCCTTACCCGCTTTATGGAAAAATGGTGCTCCAAGAAAATGGCGTGATCCAAAGTAATGAAGCACGAGCAACCCTCATGTCGGATAAGACGGTCTGGGCCGCCCAAGATTTAATGCTCGCTTTTAATATGAAGGCGGGGGATTCCCTTAAAGTGGGGCAGACTTCCTACGAAATCATCGATACCGTCTTAGAAGACCCTACTAGCACTGTCTCTTTTTTGGCAGGCATTCCCACCGTCTACATGGGCATCAATCAAATTGAAAAAACAGGCTTATTGCAACCGGGGAGCCGCATCCATTATGCCCGATTTTACAAACTTCCGGCCAATGCCGATTTAGAGCTGATGGTTGAGCAACTCCGACAAAGATTGGAAGAGATGCACCCCGGTTCGCCCAAAATCCGCGTCCGAACCCATCAAGATGCCAGTGAGCAACTCGGACGTGTACTCGGATATCTCAATGATTATTTAGGGTTGGTGGCCTTGATTGCCCTCTTCTTGGCAGGCGTAGGAGCTGCCTATTTGTTCCGCAGTTTCTTGACCAGTCGTTTCCGGGAAATGGCCATTTTGATCAGCTTGGGCGCTACTCGGAAACATGCTTATTTGATGAGTTTGGTGCAAATCACGATTCTTGGTCTGATGAGTGCCGCCTTTGCGAGTTTGTTCGCCTTTTTGATGCTCCCACTTTTGCCCATGCTCTTGCAGGATTTCCTCCCTAAAGGGTTTGTCAGCTCGATGGGATGGAGTAGCTTACTGTTGGCCTTTTTCATGGGAACCTTGGGCAGCGTGATTTGCTGCTTGCCGATATTGACTCGTATCTACAGCCTCAATCCCATTGCGTTGTTTTATGAAAATGTCATGCCTGCACGAGAAGATCGCTCGACACTCTTGAGGAGTGTTCTCAGTTATCTCCCTGCCTTGGGAACTTACTGGGGTTTGGCCGTTTGGCAAGCGCATTCTTGGATCATTGGGAGTTTGTTTGTTGGCTTATTTTTGGGTTCCCTTCTCATTTTAGGAATCGTGGCTTGGGGAATTTTGAAGGCGTGTGGAAAGCTTTCTCATCAACAAAGAGTGACTCCCAAAATTGCTTTACGCAATCTCAACCGCAATAAATTGGGTGCCATTTCTTGTTTTTTAGCCATTGGACTGGGCTCTTTATTGATCAATCTGATTCCTCAAATTCAACGAGGATTGGAAGAAGAAATTAGCCAGCCTGTTGATGTCAAAGTGCCGAGTTTTTTCTTGTTCGATATTCAAGAAGAGCAAGTGAATGCCTTGAAAATCTATCTCCAAGAAGAAAAATATCAACTCTCTTACCTCTCTCCAATGATTCGCTCCCGTTTGGAGGCAGTCAATGGCGAAACCTTTGCGACCAATGCGGATGAAGTCGCCATGACACGGGAACAACAAAGAGAACGACGTTTTCGCAATCGAGGATTCAATCTGACCTATCATGCCGGTTTGAAAGATTCGGAAACAAGGGTGGCCGGCAAACCCATGGCTGCTCAATACGATTGGGAATCGGAAACGCTTCCAGAAATTTCTTTAGAAGAACGTTTTGCCGAGCGTCTGGAGTTAAACATCGGAGATGAACTGACATTCGATGTCCAAAGTGTGCCCATCACCGGCAAGGTGGTGAATCTCAGGAAGGTGCGTTGGAACAGCTTTCAGCCCAACTTCTTTATTCTTTTTCAACCGGGCGTTTTGGAAGAAGCCCCCAAAACATTTCTTGCAGGAATTTCTAATGTGGCGGCCAGCCGCAAACTTGCCCTACAAAACGGAATTGTGCAACGTTTTCCCAACATATCGGTCATCGATGTGTCGCGTTTGGTTTCCCGAATTTTGGACATCACCGATCAAATCAGTTGGGCCATTCGCGTGATGGCTTACCTTTCCATTTTGGCAGGATTGGTGGTTTTGTTTTCGATTGCACGTTATGAAGTGCAGCATCGCTTTTGGGAAATCAATCTCTTGAAAGTCCTGGGAGCCCGTTTTCAAGATGTGCGCTCGATTGTACAAATTGAATTTGGCATCCTTGGTCTGTTTGCTGCAATTTTTGGAGTCATTCTGAGCAACGGAATGTCTTTTGTGATTTCCTATATTATTTTTGAACGGCTTTGGAGTTTTTCCTGGTCTATGACCGTTTTCAGTGTGGTTGGCATTAGCTTCTTGAGTATTGCGACCGCTCTTTTGGCCACCCACAATCTTCTCAAACAAAAACCTTTGCAACTCCTCAAAGCGACTTAAACATGTTAGAGGCTCCAGTATAAGACGTGTTTTGACTCTTCAGGGGGGAGAAAATAAGATTTAACGTCAATGAAAACTGCAGGGCCTTTTTTCAAATCCAAATAGTTCGTCAATGCTTCATAACCTTTTTTCAAAAACAGTTCGTGTCCGACTGCCAAGATCAAGGCTTGGTAAGTTTGAGTGGGAGGTTCTTCAATGAAAGTGGTTTGATACTCATGGCGAGCAACCGCTTCATCTGCAACAGGATCATAAACGTCCAATTGACATCCCCATTCACGAAGTTCCTGGATGATATCAATCACTTTGGTGTTTCGGACATCAGGCACGTTTTCTTTGAATGTGAATCCCAATACCAAAACTCGACACTGAGTGATCGTTTTCTGAGCAACAACGAGCTGACGGACTGTTTTTTCTGCCACAAGGCGTCCCATCCCATCATTGATTCGACGACCAGCCAAGATCATGTTCGGGTGATGGCCCAAAGCCATGGCTTTATGGGTCAAGTAATAAGGATCCACTCCAATACAATGGCCGCCCACTAAACCGGGAGTGAATTTGAGAAAATTCCATTTCGTGCCAGCCGCTTCTAAAACATCTTTGGTGCGGATATTCATTTTTTCAAAAATGAGAGCCAATTCATTCATTAAGGCAATATTCAAATCACGCTGAGTGTTTTCAATCACTTTGGCGGCTTCCGCGACTTTGATCGAAGTGGCTTTGAAAATACCGGCCTCTACAATGCTCTCATACACTTCAGCAATCAATGCTAAGCTCTCTTCGTCCATCCCTGCGACTACTTTCATGATCTTTGTCAAAGTGTGTTCTTTGTCTCCTGGATTGATCCGCTCTGGAGAATACCCCACTTTAAAATCTGTGCCACATTTCAGATTAGAAAATTGTTCCAGAAGCGGCACACAATCTTCTTCGGTCGCGCCCGGGTAGACGGTGGATTCATAGACGATGGTGCTGCCTATTTTCAAGTGCTTTCCAACAGTTTGAGTGGCTGAGAGGAGCGGCGTTAAATCTGGAATTTTTGCTTCTGTGACCGGAGTGGGCACGGCAATAATGATGAAGTCGCAAGATTCGATCTCTTGGGGGTTATCTGAATAAGTTGCTACGCTTGCTTGGAGTTCTTCTGTCGAAACTTCGTGGGTGTGATCCACTGCGGATTGCAGTTCCTTGATTTTTTGAGAATTGATATCAAATCCCAAGACGGGATATTTTTTAGAAAAAGCCACCGCTAAAGGAAGCCCAACATAACCTAATCCAACAACACAAATTTTTTTGATCATGGCTTCCCTATCGGATAAAAATGTTGTGTGAGCGAAGGTTGAAAAATGAAAACGGGGGATGAAGAATCAGTGGTAATTCTGAATAAACAGGAAAGATCGCTCAATCATCTGAAGAAAAATTGATCCTATTTTAAAGTGATTGACCTTCTAAATGAAGATAAGTATTCTTAAATTCAGCAAAGGTCTACGATTTCTATTCGATTTAACACACCAGATCAAGCCAAAAACAAAGAGGGATTGTACAACATTGAAAGAGGAAGTGACTGTATGGATTCTGATCAAATTGTAAAAAAATCAAAACAGCTCTTTTCCGATTTCCTGACAAAAGCCGATCAATTGGCCCAAGATCTTTCAGAACAAGCTCCGGCTTCTCAGCCAAACAAGACTTCTCAAAATGATGAGAGTGGCTCGTTTTGGCAACAAATGTTCACCTCTCTCCAATCATTTTCCAAGAACCCCAAAGAAATGACCAAAGAATTGTGGGATATGCGAGAGCAACTCTGGGGGAGTTGGCAAGAAATTTACAACACTTATGGCAAGAGTGGGCGATATATCGGTGCGGTGCAAACCATTTTGAAGTTGATCGGTCGCTATCAAATCTTCAAATTTCAAGCGTCCTCTCTCAGCGACGAAGAGCGCATTGAACGTGAGCAAAAACTTCATGAACAAAATGCGGAAGAGTTAGTAGCCCTTTGTCGAAAACAAGGCGGGGCTTGGGTCAAGGCCGCCCAATTTATTAGTTGTCATGCCAGCGGTTTGCCTGCCGTCTATAGCAATGCGTTAACCGAGTTGCAGGATCAAGCAAATCCTATTCCTTGGGAGCAGATGGTTCCCGTCCTAGAAACAGAATGGGGGGAGCATTGGCAAGAGCGTTTCAGTGTCATTGAACCCACTCCTTTGGCGACTGCTTCTATTGGCCAAGTGCATAAAGCACAAATGAGTTATGGCCCTGTTGTCGCTCTTAAAATCCAAATTCCTAATGTGACCGAAGTGATCCAAGCCGATCTCAAATTTTTTGCGGCCATTGCACCTTTATTGAATCATCAAATCGAAATTTTAGACATGGAGCAAATTGTGCGAGAGTTGTCTAAAAGTATTTTAAAAGAATTGGATTATTTTCATGAGGCCAGCAACCTCACACAGTTTTTTGGTTGTTACCAAAATCAACAATGGGAATACCCCATTCTCATCAAAGATTTATTGACCCCCCGCACGTTGGGAATGTATTTTATCGAAGGCATGCCCATTCGTCAGTTTTTAGAAGAAGTCCCTTCCGCAGCCGAATCTGTTTTGAAAGAACTGGCTCATAGTTTTTTAAAACAAATCTTTATCAATGGTTTGTTTCATGCTGATCCGCATCCTGGTAATTTTTTTGTGACCCCACAAGGAAAAATTGCCCTCCTTGATTTTGGAGCCGTGGCTGAATTGACGAAAGATGAGACCCGTGCGTATCGGGAAGTCTTAATGGCCTTGCTTCTGGATCAATTTGACAATATTGAGACTCTCTTACCAAAAGCCGGTTTTGTCACTCCCCAGCCTGAAAAACTGAAAACACTCTTCTCACAGAAACAATCTGAGGAATATAATGAGTTGACGAAAATGCAGTTTTATATGGAGGTGATGCGACAAGCAAAAATTCAAATCCCTAACAATTTTGTTTTGATGGCCAGAGTTTTGGTGGTCATTGGTGGTTTGCTCCGACAACATAAGGTGAAGCTGGATTTGACGGAATTGGCTATCACTTTGATGAGTTCCCAGTAAACCATTTTGAGCATTGATGGTGCATCCCCTTTCAATGATAAAAAAGCGAACTTTCTGGCATTGGGTGATGTTCCCTTTTTGTGCCTTGAGTTTCTTGCTCATCCCTTCCCAAAATGCCTCAGCAGAAGTCTTGTATTCTGGCCTCATTGGTGGCATTGATCGTGGAGATGGTGCTTCTTTGCCCACTTTAGGATTCAAGGTCGCTTTTGAAGGAAAAGGGGGATGGGAGTTGACTTACGCCAGAGGCGGCATTCGGTCGGAGGGAACCTATTTTGAGAAGGAACGATTGTTTGCTTTGCAATACCGAATTGTTTCCGAAGGTAGCGTGTTCGATCCTTTTTTTGGCGGAGGTTTCGGTTTGGCCAATGCGAGCAGTGAAGCGCAAGGCAATACCGAATCGGTTAACAATTTTGGTTTTGTAGTGAGCACCGGAGTTAATTTGCCGTTCGGGGGCGATTTTGGTTTGAAAGCAGGACTGGATAGTTTTCTTATCACGATTCCTAATACTGTACTTTTGTATTCTCTTGGAGTGAGAAATTTATGGTATGTGGGCTTCACAATCGGATTTTGAATAACCCAATTCCCTCAGCGAAACCATTATCTATGCTCAAAAAACTTTGTCAAATTATCTGGTTGGGGGTTTTTATGACAGCACCTTTTTTTACAGTGGTTGCTCTGGAACTCTCTGGTGGAATCTCTCTCCCGGCAGGTGGAATTATTAATTCTCTTTATCTTTCAGGAAACCCGATCAGTGGAACCACGATTAAAGCAAGAGCAGAAAACGATTTGGAATACACGGCCTTTTTTGGGAGAGGAACAGGGCTTGTTTCCATTGAAAAAATTGAAACAATGAGGAAAGGGTTTCTCGGAACAAACGAGATTTATGCCATTTATGGGGGATCGCTCCCGCTTTATTTCAATTTGGGAGGCGGTTTTTACTTGATCCAAGCCAACACTTTTGGACTACGCCTCCAGTATGTGACCTTAATGGGGGGAGGAGGAACGATTTTAGGCTCGGACAGTGCGGGGCCTTCATTTGTGGGATGGTTGGCACTCCTGCTTTCCTATAAACTCTAACATTAAAGAGATGATGCAACGCTTTCAATCCAAAATACAATGGTTTCTAAAACGAGGCTTGTGGGTGGGGTTTTGCCTAACAACTTTGTGTGGCTTCACGCTATTCACAGCCAATGGCACTTTTTCGAAATGGAATGTCCGTGATGGCGATACCGTAAAATTTATTCTCAACCCCAGCGGTTGCAAGTGCGAACTCACAGAAGCAGAAATCCTGACCGTCTTCCGAAAGTCGATGAGTCGTTGGAATCATGTGCGCGATTCTTTTTTTGTCTTGGAAGATTTAGCAGAAGTCGCTCCTGAACGTTTTGAAGCAAATCCTGCTTTGCGTTCTGCGACTCCTAAATATGATGATGGTCTTAATGTGATTGGATTCAGCAAGGAGGTTCCTTCCGGTTTTGCAGGATTTGCACAAATGAAACATAAGGGAAATCACATTGTTGAAGCAGACATCCACTTAGGAAAAGGGCAGGATCTGACAGTAGCAAGCTTGGAATCTACCGTGACCCACGAGTTCGGTCATGTCTTGGGCTTAGGGCATGACCATGCAGATTCTGCTGCGATCATGTCTTATTGGAGAAAGAGTGACCAACTTCGGCTCGGAGTCGATGATATTATTGGTGCGGTGATTCTCTATCCAAAATCTGGCAAAGAACCCAAACCGGATCTAGGATGCACCACGATCGTCCCTGTGGATTATGATCCCCCATTTTTTGATCAGGCGTTGCTCAGTTTTTTCTTTTTCATTGTTTTGACCGGCTTTCTGCTTTCTTTAGCAAAACGTTACCAAAAACGGTTGACTTCCTCCTCCCCGTGCCGTCCTTTTTGGAGATCATTTCTGAAAGGATGTTTGATGGGCGGCATCGTGCTCGGAGTGGCCGTTGCCTGTGCAGAGTCTTTTGAAGAAAAACCCACAAGGAGTCCATCTGAACGCTATGCTCATCTTGAGAAACAGGGCAATTTTATTGATCTTCCTTCTCTCCAAACCTCACAAAAATCCGAAGTTTCAGAGCCTATCGTTGATTTTGAGAAACCTCATTTCACGCGGAACGCTGAGGAATCTTCTCCAGGACCAATTATTGATAAAAATGACCTTGATGACCTTTTCAAACCCTTGTTCAATGGCAGCAAAATGACCTTTTTTTGCCCGGAGGGGAGATGAGGTTTTTAGGCGGATTTTACTGTGGGGGCTTCTCCCCAATGGACAGAAATATGACGCTTGTCATCAAGTCTTTGGAAAGTAGCGCAATCAGCGCGATGGATTGTGATGCCGTGCCCTTGGGTCAAATATCCTTGGATCTTATCCCCTTTTTCCGGGAAACAGCACTTAGCAAAGCGGACTAGCATATTATCCAACCCTTCCACGACCACATATTTTCCTACTCGGTCAGTTGCAGTGCAGAGGTTTTTTTTAGGTGGATGTGTTGAGAGGATCTTTTCTTTGGGTTTGACCTCAATCGAGGAAGAGAACCACTGCACCACCTCACTTGCTTTCAGACTCCCTTCTCCGATGTTGCAGATAATTTGCTCCATGGGTTGGTGTTTTCGCTGTTGTGCCGTTTTTTCCAGCGTCCCTTCTTTGGAGATTCGATTGAGATTCAAGCCATGATGCTTGAATTCTTTATCCAATAATTCCCAGCCGATATTTTTATTGGTTTCCCTCTCTTTTTCTCGAATGGCGTGACGGATCTTATTTTTTGCCTTGGATGTTTTAACAAATTTGAGCCATTCCTGCCTTGGGGTTTGTTTCGGAGAAGTGATCACTGCGACTCGATCTCCATTGCAAAGAGCATCGTTGAGCTTCAAAATACGATCATTCGCTTTGGCGGCAGTAATGTGATACCCAACCTCTGTATGGATCGCAAACGCAAAATCAACTGGCGTGGCCTCTTGCGGCAACTCAATCACGTCATTTTGCGGTGTGAATACATAGATCTTATCTTGCAACGGATCAATGCTGGGCAAAGAAAGAGGAACCGACGCATTGTTTTTGGTGCCAGATTTGCGCCGAAGATTGTCATACAATTCTGTATCAACTTCACTCTCCTGTGCTCTTTTTTTATATTGCCAATGGGCTGCCAATCCAAATTCTGCAATCTCGTGCATTTCGTAAGTGCGAATTTGAATTTCAATACTTTCTCCTTTCGGATCAATGACGGTTGTGTGTAAAGATTGGTAACCGTTAGGTTTTGGTTTAGAAATATAATCTTTGAAACGCCCAGATTTTGGAGACCAATACTCATGAATATAACCTAGCGCTTTATAACAATCG
>JAOWAR010156980.1:0-10783 GCA_028571005.1 Clathrina lutea
CTAGAAGCATACTTCAGGCACAATCGCATGTTGACGTGCTTGGATCGAAAACCACGCAGTTCAGCCCTGGCGCTCAACAAAGCTAAATCAAGTTCGTGGATGGGGGGGGGGGAGGAGGAACCATGGACGCACTCACTAACTGTAGGTGTTCTAGTTCAAGCACACCAGCATATTGACGTGCTTGGGATGCAAAGCAGCTCTCTTTCGATTCACCAGGCAGTCTGCCTTGCTGAACAATTGCTCGCTTGGTACTAAGGTGGCAGGAATAGACAGCACATTTTTGTGCAACAGCTGCTACAAGGGGGAAAACTACCTGACGCTCATTCCACCACGAAAGTGGGTCATCATTGACAGATGTCTGCGGCTGCAGAAGGTAGTCCCTCAGTCTCCGGAGGGGGAGGGACCAGCTGTGGAAGAGCAGGAGCTTCGACAACTTCGCTATCCATCTTTTCCAAAGCTTCTGGTAATGTCCCGCTACAAGTACAACGTTTGTTTTGCTTCGCTTTGAACATTTGGAGCAAGCATGGTGAGTATTCAAATTCATCCATGGGATGCTGGCCGCACGGACCGTAGATCTACATTTCTGCTTGCCGCAGAAATTTGAGCATGTTGAGCGAAACTTGGGCATTACATGCAACAGTGCCCCTCACCCACGATTGTTTTAATGTTTGCAGTAGCACATCTGGCCGCTGATCTGGTCTAAAGCCCGCGGGCACGTCATCTTCACATGCTACATTGCTGGCATGTAGCGGTGAGGTCAACTTGCTCGTTCAGAAAGCCCGCCATCGGAGTATCGCGAAAAACCGATGCGGCAAAAATTCTGGCGATATTTTAGCTTTTCACGTATCGTGGCTATAATATTGTAGCTTCGATATATCGTCATACCCCTAGTCAATTTTCACCTAGCCGAAAAATTTGACAAAGTCTTGCTTTCAGAATGCTTAAATGGACCTTGAAGGCCTGCCAGGAGTTTTCAAGCCATGTCTCGAGCAACTGAACTACATCCCTGAGGCCTCATTCCAGTTCGAGTCAGGTACGTGTGAGGTACTGTTGCACATACCTGACAGTGCACCCATGTGCACAAGCTGTAGTCTCTCTCTCTCATTCTCTCTCTCTCTCTCTCTCTCTCTCTCTCTCTCTCACACACACACACACACACACACACACACGCATTCACGGGAGCAGGTTTGGCAACTCAGCAGTTATCATACACCCTACGAAACCCATAGGATAAGGGTGTGAAGATTCGGTGCGCTTACTTTGACATGAAGCTAGAACTGACATTATGCACCTCTGCCCCCGTGTCCAAATACTATCTACACTCACCACGAGACGTACAGTGCTCGACTTTAACAAATACTATCTACACTCAACAGGAGACGTACAGTGCTCGACTATAACAGGGGAAATAGTATCTACACTCAGCATGAGACGTACAGTGCTCGACTATAACACGTGAAATACTATCTACATTCAGCACAAGACGTACAGTGCTCCACTATAACAGGTGAAATACCATCTACACTCAGCAGGAGACGTACAATGCTCGACTATAACAGAGACGGACAATGCCTGACTACAACAGAGACATACAATGCTCGACTATAACAGAGACATACACTGCTCGACTATAACAGGTGAAATACTATCTACACTCAGCAGGAAACGTACAGTGCTCGACTATAACAGGTGGCAGGCAGCTGATCACTTTTGTCTTTTCTGTCTTTCGCCCTCGCATGGAAATAAATGTGTTGTCGGAGACAGCCATGCAATCTTTGAAGGACGTTCCTAGCCTGGTCGATCCGTCAACTGCGTAGTTTCTTGAAGGTCTTCGTTCAGACTGTGCATGAGGTGAAAACATCACCATCATGGCCAGAGATGCCCAGAAGAGGAAGAAACTCGCTCCTGGTGGAGATATGGAGATGCTTCGGACTTCATTAATGTAGATAAAACGCAAAGCATGTGGCTGGAGCTCAAGTCTACCGTTTTGCATACACCAAGGCTGAAGCAATGCAAGGATACACCTGATCTCATCCAGCTACTGCACATTTGAATCATTCATATGACTTCCAAAACTTGCTCTAGGTAGCCGACTGGGGCCTGTCAACCACCTCCTCCATGGCTGAATGTGAATAAGACTTCAGTCTGCTCACCAGAACAGCCTCGCCAACAAAACCCTTCACCAGCTGATGACCATCAAGCTGGATCCCCTGTCATTCAATTAATTCAAATTTTTTTGCATCACTGACAGCAAGCGACACTTCGCAGAACGGCACCGGCATCAATCACAAATACAGAGAAGGAGGAACAAGAAGCAGAGTCGACTTCAAGTTCGTCTCGCATAACTGCCAGTGCCATGCTGCAACCTTCCTCCTGGGTTAGACTGACTTTACAACAGACTTAGGAGATGGACTCGTTTCTTTTCTTTCTTTGTTATCTGCTGCCGGCCACAGCCAAATCCCTGTTATTCAGGGCCCTATGATAGCTGTACTTTTCACTGACCTGATACACTTCATGGTGGTAAAACGTTTTCCCCGTTGTTTACTACACTGCAGCCAAAATGGCCTTTTTGCATCACGTGGTAACTGCCATGTGTACGTGTGCAGCTGGAATCATTACGATATAGTGGGGTGACATGTGACCGTAAGAAAAATCCAACCAGGTAACAATCGACCTGCCTGAAGTCATTTTCCAGCTAAAGCACTGAACTACGAGACAAAAATAAAAAGGATTCCAATATAAGCGTGCAAACTGACCATCATGTTTGTACACCCTCATGGTTAAAACTTTCTTGTCTTCTCCTTCAAAATAAAAAGCACATAACTAGCCCCAAACGGAAAAGCGTGAGCTCAGAACTGACCTGCCAATCTTTCGTGACTGTAAATAAACGTCAATCGCGTAGCAGAAGGTCCACATGTATGTCGCCAAGAAAGCTGCTTGGACAACCGCCTTTTTGGAGGAAAGACCAGCATATAAATAGCAGAACTGACGGTGAGGATATGACTAACTGTGAGGATATAACTGACTGTGAAGATATAACTGACTGTGAAGATATAACTGACTGTGAGGATATAACTGACTGTGAAGATAGAACTGACCGGCCCCGAGAGAAACTGTGAGCGCCGAGCTTGCGACATGGTACATAAAGAACTTCAAAGCAGTAGTGTGACCGTACCGAGAAGTGGAACCGAAGAAGATTTCTTTAGGCTTTTCATCTTTGCCGAGACCGCAATTCGATAGGGACGATTTCATTCTTTCTGGGGATTGGGATCGGGGATCGTTGGAAAACCTAAACGAAATTAGCAAAGAAACACCATGCCTTTAATTTTGATGAATGGGCTTAACTTTCCTAACGGCTCGGTAGTTGTTTTCACGGTAGAGGATATAATAAGAGCAGAAACAAGTAGGGAGTAAGTGTAGAGGGTAAGTGAATAAAAGCTAAACAGTGTGTGATAGTTTGTTTAGTGCTCGTGGTAAGCGAAAAAGTGCTTAGGGGATGGGTGATAAATTATGTGTACTGAAATCAGGTATGTATTTAACTAAATGAGGGAGTTGCATGTGGTGCTCCAAGCTGGGTAAATGAGAATTCACGGAGTGTTCTGAAAAACTCCATTTGCTTACAAAGCTCAGGTATAAACGTGTATATTATCGGCTCGCTCATGTTCAAAAATTATTCATTCGAACTCTGCAAACAACCCTGAGCATTGTCTGGTTGTAAGCTTCTAGGCAGGAAACGTTTCGCAGAAGCTTCTGGGTAATGTACACTCTCGCCCGGGTTTCATTAAATGTTCCGGGCTAATGTGCCCTTCATCAGTCCTGTGCACAACTAACCAGAACAGTGAACAAGAAACCTGGAAGCAAGCGAATGAGTTTGAGGATTCTCCTGGAAGCTAAGGAAGTGCAAAAATCATTCAACCTAAAATACAAGAAATTCAAGGCATTTTCAATCGGTGGGAGAGCTGTGTTTGTGTGTGTTTTTTGTGCCTTAAGTACTTCAAGAGTTAGGCAGGCATGAGGGAAAAGGGAAACCCGTTTCTGGGACCAGAGGTAAAAAAAGAGATAAAAAAAAATTACGCACAGGAGCATCAGAAGACCCCTTTCATCAGCTGAGGCACCATCATGCCGACAAAAGTAAAAGGCAATGATTCGAGAACCTAAATAAGTCCCTGCGCACCTGTGTTTGCCCAGTTGAGTGCATGCGTGCACGCAAGGCCAGTCTCGCGTTTTTCAATTTCGGCCTCCTTATCCCGTTATGGCTCGCCAAATCACAGGGTCACTAGTGCAATTTTATTTTTTTTTGTGCGACTTTTCTGACGTTTGGATTCGATTCCGAAAATTCCCGCAGACTCTTTTTGTCGCTTACCAAGAGGAACCCACAGAGAAAATTTCAGGCGGATCGTGGTTTGAAGATGAATCGAACTTTCTGATTTCCGTCGATGTCGTGTTAAATACAGCGTTTTGACGTCATAACTCCGATCCCGTGGCATTTGGGGCTTCATAATCTTTGAAAAATAGTTCCTTGATTGAAAGCTTTCAGAAAATATGTAGTTTGTTGGAAAGGACGTTATTGTTTGTTCGTCCTTCAAAGAAAAAAGGTCAAGATAATCGCTAAACTGGATCGATCTTCTGCTGAAGCATGGCGCCCTGTTCATTCCGCACCACGCAAAATGAGGGCCGAGGGAAATCCTTAGGATAGACAGGTATGTTCATGGGAAAAAACTAAGGTAAAACTTACATCTCCGCAATCTCAAATGACATCAATTTGAATTATAATATCCCGGGCTTTATCCATAGAGGCCTTATTTTGAAACATGTTCAAACAAGATTGATGGGATCAACCTTTGCCTAAAGTAGAATGGACACCTCTTCAAACACAAGAGACGTCTCAGTCGCCACAGACCATGACTACGGCAGTGACACGGAGTGGAGAAAAGAAAGGTCATAGTTTTGTTATCAAGATGAACCAGAAATCAGGCAAAAATGAGCCGCTAGGCAACAACTGGAACATAAAACATGACACACTCGAAAACATGAGATCAAACTCTCTCTCTTTCTCAATCAATTTAGGCACTCAAACGTGGAATAAGGGCAAAAGAAAGCAGTAAACAAAGAATCCTCTTCAAAGGAAGGGGCCCTTACAAACCAGGAGGGGAAAAATTAAAAGAAAATTCAACATGGTATACAAGTCGAAGAAACAAGCCTCTTCCAAAGAGGGGGCCCTCCGAAAACCGAAAAGGAGAAAATGAAAATAAAATTAGACATGGGATGCAAGTCGAAGAGTCATACTCCCTCCTAGACATCCATCGGAAAAACAAAAGCAGGAATCATCACGCCAGGGAGGATGGTCATGCCAATGCTTCTGGTGGCATTAGGCAAACATCTTAGATAGGAAGATGCTGAGAAGGCTGACGATGAGAATCGGGCGCAGCGACCCTGAGCTTCCCTTTGTCTGCTCTCCCTTCGTAGCATCTAGGCACAAGATTTTAAGAAAAGAAAACAACCAAGGTGAATGATGTTGAAGACCATAATATTTTCTCTTGTAACGATCGATAATTGACAAAATCTTTTCACAGGCGAGCCAAGTTAACTTCCAACCCGTTCCTCTTCTCTTCCTTTCGTCGTCTCTAGCTTAGGTACAGAAAAACCGAAAACTCATTTTCCAATTGGATGCGGCAACATTGGAAGAGCATTTTATGGATTACAATGAAACGTTGGAAGAAAAATGCAGCCCCTCCCCTTCCTATGTAGAAAGATAAAATAAGAAGGTGTTGTATGTAGATAGAAAGATAGATAGATAGATAGATAGATAGATAGATAGATAGATAGATAGATAGATACGTACAACTGATATGACGCAATACATTACTGTGTAACTACTGTGTAATGGTGCGATGACGGAGAGAGAGAGGGAGATAGAGAGAGAGAGAGGGAGGAGAGGAACCTCTACACCAAGCGACTGTCAAAGCAAAAAACATCTGGATGTACGTGCGCTAAGTTCAGTCTTCGCTGGCGATGGCTTCTGGACCCCCGCAAGCACACCAGCGATGACCGCAGCAAGGTGAAACGGCATATCCTCCCCTTCCTATACTACACCAGTGAAAAGGACAAGTGAAAGGACTTTCATCGTGCGGCACTGCCAGTAGTAGTAGATATACAGTCCAACGTTGCTCGCTCAAGTACAACATTTTCTAAATATGATCAGATGGCCAATAACCACCAGTGATGGTAAATTCATACGGTAGTGAATGTGCATGTACGTAGATCTACATGTAGATCCACTTTTTGTGCTCAACGCAAGATTCGCGGTAGACACAAACACACAACTTCTTACGGAAGAGGCTTTTCCGCATCGGGAAAAGAACGTGAGCATTTCCCTGTTGATCAGCCAGAGAATGCAACCCGCAGACGCAGTCGGTTCAAATGTACCTTTTTCACCCAAGTGTGGTTGGGTGGGCTACCGATGCAAGGGCGCGGGCCAGCTGCATTCTAGTTCCCTCCATACATTCCACGATAGAGTAGACGAGTGGTAGCTAGCCGCAACTACGGCAGACGTTTACAGGATGAGGCTCTCATCGGAGTCGAGGGCAGAAATTTTAGAGAGCTTCGGAAAATCCAGCGAGAGATTTCTCCAAAATCATCTTTCTACGCTTAGACAGAGGCCAAGACCAAGACTAGGCCTTGCCTGTGTGTGGTACCTCTTTCTACATAAACACTGAGACGGACACCATGGCGTCTGCCTCCAGATGAAGAAACATTTTCTTCCATCAAAAAAGCACTCGCAGTAAGCTCAGGAACCTATTCTGCTTTCCACTCTGTCTTTCTCTCAATAGATTTAAACTTAGTGCCAGACACTCTCTCTCTATTCTCTCTGGCTTCATGACCGTACGAAAGACTTTCCAGGTGAAGTGCGTTTCTGGTGCTGAAAGCACACCACGATCGAGAGGCAGAACCATTCCAGGGTACAACAGGTTTCCGAGGCGCAGTGGCTCACAGCCCCTTCCGCCCTCATCCCGGTCCTTCCTGCCAAACGTTCACAGGTTGAGAAAGGAAATCTTCAGCCCTTGGAACATTGCTTCCCTCCTGTCTTTGGAAGTTCTTGTGAAAAACCAGAAAAAAACTCGAAAGGTCGACTGTCCCCCGCCATTAATAGAAAAAACTGCCCAACACACAAACTACACCATCTGTAGACCTCACTCCTTTATCGCTCGACCAGCCCCGCCCCCTGGTCAAACAGGATCTAATTGTACAAAATTATCAGAGCCTGCTTTTTGTGGTAATGCTTTGTTCTTTTCTCTCTAGGAGGATGACTAAAGGCAAGTGCTCGAGCCTCGACGTTTTTCAGTTACTCAGGTTTGAAAATCTGGCCGAGTGTTACAGGTGTGAGGCCTGTGAATCATCTCATCGAAAATCGGCATCATCAGACACCAAGGTCAATGTTTTACTTCTCCATTCGAATCACGGGTCAATGCCGAAGACGAATCAGAAAATGGGAAAGGCATGCATGCGACAGCTCTACTTGGAGCATAAGTGATTTTCCCTTCAAGCCTTTTTCGTGTTCCATGCCTTTTCCCTTGTTTGAAGATGATAAGTGGAAGGCAAGAGTTTGAGACTCGACGAGGTCTGTGACTGTGGTTTGAAAAAAATACTGCAAGAGTCACGAAGGCATGAGCATTCAAGACCAAGCACAAAATGAGGGGAAGCTGTTAATGTACGAGCAAGGCGATGGATCGATGCCCATGTCATTTTCGCCGGTTATCAACTCTTGTGTAGCAGCAATGAATTCAACCAACAGGTTTCCACTGAATGAAGGACAACGGTGGGGGTTCAATGGATGTGCAGCAATTTAATGCTGAGGGGTTACCATCACTAATTCCGATTGCTCCAGCGCATCCTTCCTTTCATCTTAGCCAATATTTTTAAAATGTCTTTAATCCCTTTCAAGCCATTGACTCGGAGTCTGGAATCAATTTCTGAGAACTCACGTTTCAGTTCGCCGTTCCTCATATTCCACTCAGTGCCTTCATGTGTTGGTTTCACGTAAAATTTCACTATATCTGTCAGTTCGGTCTGTGAAACCAAAGGTTGCTCTGCGGTGAACCGCTTTCCAAGTCTACTTTTTGGGCTTTGTCAGATTTCAAATGCAAAAGTCCAGCATTGAGTCAGTGAACCCATCCTCTTCAAATGGAAAATGGAAGACAAAGAGTCTGTAACTTGTCTTCTCTCTGGATAACATGCCACATACCAGTCCGTGTCCTGAAATCAAGTTGTTTCGGCTAAACCCTTGACGCAGTACTTTTATCCAATCAGCGACACCATCACTTGACACAAAAGGAATGCACAGATTTTTCACCTACTAGATGAAGCTGGCTCCGCAAGGTTTGGGAGCAAAGAGAACTGGTTTGCTTTGGCTTGAGGTAAGGAGATGCAGAGCTTCAACTAGAGAATGAACCACATTTTCCTCTCTTTCTTCCTTGCTTATACCTATAGCGCAAACATACCCCCTATTGGGCACTTGAAGAAGAATACTTACTTGAGGCTCTTAGCGAAGCGTTAACACTAGTGGAAGCATCCTCGGGGTCAGTGGGTGTCACTGCAAAATAAACATGGAACCGAAAACGTTTAGAAGTTGACAAACATAATGCAGGCCTTAACGTGCGTGCATTCTAACCTTAGTTATTGCTCCCTCTGCGGGTGGGAATTGGGCTAGCAACCGCTGGCAGTAGTAGAGCTAGGATGGGAGGTAAAAGAGACACTACACGTTTTATCTGACAAACTATTTCTCATATCTCCCCTCATCACCTTTCTCAGCACCATGCCAAAACTTGAAACTCTTCGGAAAATATTTTGGTGCAACGAAAAACACTCTTGGCAAACACCTTTCTTTTCACACTGGTCAGTTGAACCTGTCAACATTGTATTAGAAAAGGAAGCTGGAGTGAAACGGTTCGCTCTCCATTTAAAGCAGTAAAATTAGATAGAGATGTAATTTTCTATTCTCAACCCTTTCAGGACTTTGGCCTTGATTGGGGAAATCCCACTTTTGCTCTCCTTTGATCTGACAGGCCTTAACGTTTTCCTGAAGGAAATGTATAAACTACACCATTCCAAATAAATAAAGTAAGATTTGCGGACCCAGTGTTGATCTCATCTTTCAACGTTTCCACATTTTATCGCACTGCAGGTGAACATGGCATTGCATGGTAATTGCGACACTGCTCTCTTGAATTTGTGTTATGACTCGTGATGAGTGCTATATTTCTGCCTCAACATCTGTTCGTGGTCAAGCCTGAAGCAGTCCCATCTTTCTACATTCAACAAAACATTGCGAGTTTCACAGCACACTTTGCAGTTCTTTTCATGCATCAGCGTGATCATCCCTATAACAGTATAGACAGTGACTTCGCATGCGTATTGCTAAGGCAAGTGAGTGATAGGAGAATGAGGATTGCCAGGGGGGGGGAGCGTTTTCAGGAACCAAATTTTTCACACAAGATTATGTAGTGCAGTCATGGCCAACTGTGGAGCTAAAGAAAGGCAGAGTTCTTCTTGCTCGTACTGGTTGGAGCATGGTAGTTAATATGGCTTTGTAATGCGATGGTTTTCAAATAGACTGTCACAGTTGAGACGTCCATCTTAGGTTAAGTAAAAATGATAACCTTCCAGTAATTGTTCTTCCGGGCTTGAATACCGCAGGATGAGACGCAATGATCCAAATACCAACACCACCCACAACGTGGTTATACTCATGGACAAGAAAAGGTTGTCTGAATTGAAGATTGACATAATGCCTATTCACTTCGGCATGTCTTTGAACAAGAGAGAAGATCAGTAGGCGTGTGTACACTGCTGATCATGGTGACTGCTGTTGAGTCATTCCACTGATATAGAAGTAAATTTTCGTCTTTACGAGTATCGCGTCAGGTTGAATATCTCAAAATATCTAGGTTCTTGAGATAAGTTCGGACCCCAACATGGTTCACTCCCAGAGTGCCCAGCAAGTCAGTTCTGTTTACAGCCAAGTCATTGGGAAGAGTTGGTGAAGAGTAATTGTTGTCAGTAAAGACATGGTATCCCTGCTATACATAGCCCGTCATAAGGTTGTGGACTAGAGCATGTGGAGTCGATGCCTCCTCTTGCCCTTCCACTCTTCCTGCTTAAATAGTAAATCTGTATTCTAGTACGTGTCCACATCACAGATTGCAAAAGCTTTATGCCCAAAATGGTAGGGTATTTTGGCAGGTACTTCTTGAGCGAAGCTCGCCCATTCTGGCGAATCATCGTCTCGTCAGCATTCAGCTTTCGTTGTTGCTGACAAAGATTTCGGGATCTCTCGTCCTTATGATCATATTGAAATATTTCCCTTCTTCAGTTTATCAGGTACATTGTGCACCTTGTCCTAGGAAAGACATGAAGGAAAGACATCAAAGCCTTGGACAGCAAAATATTCGGGATGATGCTTTGAGCGTAGTTGCCATGCAAAGGGGAAGCTTAAGACCAAAAATCTGCAAGGCGAGAAAGCTTGTTGATGCACAGGGAGATAATCAAAGGAAAACGACAATAAATCTCTACACCTGTCTTGGGATCATACACCACACTGAAAATGCAGAGAAGGAAGGAAGAAGTCTTCTTGTAATGGTTGATGCTCGCTCCAAGTGTCTGGAAATTTCTTTGATGAAGTCAACAGTATTCGCTACTGTCAATGTACGGTAGCCCGCGAAGCTTTCCAACACTAAGGTTTGCCGAGCCAAGTTGGAACCGATAATGGATCTCAGTTCATGAGAAG
>JAOWAR010156991.1:0-10782 GCA_028571005.1 Clathrina lutea
TTATCTACAGATATAGCAGACTGCATAAACAAGAACTCAAACCGTTATCAGCAAGGCAGTCAAGAATTTGAATGAAATTATAGAACAATATTTATTCTTAGAAAAAAAGACCACAGCTTCTCCTTAGTCGAGTTTATATTTTGTTTGAGTCTAGTTTTGCTGGATAAGGTAAAGAATGTAGCTTACATCATGCACAGTACATGGAACAGGATAGAAGGGAAGCCTGAAAGAATCTGGCAAAATCTCGAAAGGCTGGGATGGCTGAGCGGCACAGAAGTTTAAATTATTGCGTACTGGCTGTGCTAGGCGATGACATGGTAGGCAGAGCCTTATCCAATGTCATTTCTTTCCTTTTCTTCTCTTTGACATACGACACTTTTACTTCCTTTGACTCCCAGCTGACCCTTGGTAGGAAAGACGGTAAAAGGAAGTCAATTTCATTTGTGGCTTCTTCATGCTACGGTGTTGTCAGAGAGGGTAAAATTGTATCGGATGGAATGCCCAAACAAACAGGTAAATATTTCGAATGAGAGTGGGGTTGACAATAGATAGAAAGGCATGAGAGGGACACACAAAACCCTCAGAATTGGAAAAGGAGAAGAGATGTAAACTGAGAAACTGCGACCTTGAAAAGAAACCACGCTATCCGGGACCTGTGGCGACCACAGAAAAGGTCCGAGCCAGTCACAGTCAGTCTTCCAGCACAAGAAGTATTTATTTTCATTTTCAGCTTCGTTGCTGTGACTCGAGGGCATGTTCTCAAGTATAGCTTCTCGCCAGCCAAGCGAAGTGAGCTAGGCAAAATGCCAGTTCTTGCCCACAGCTTCCTACCATCCGCACCCACAAATGACATGGCAGATGCCCGCATATATTGGCAGCTGAATTGGGTCGCTCATAACATTGTTGACCAGCTACACGTGCGTCTGCTCGTTTTTTTCTCGTTGTTTGTGGTTGAACATTTTTACTCAGAAACCATGTCTCATCATAGGATCACCAGTTCCAAGGGCTGCTCTTCAAGGCAGGGGCCTTCGAATTTCTCCCGATGCCTTCCCCTCCTCTCCCGATGCCTTCCCCTCCTCTCCCTCCCCGAGCAGGCCAGGAGACTCACCAACATGTTCGACTCTCAAAGTTGATCCATTCAGGTAGGTCACACAGACCTTCATACAAAGCGAAAGAGGAAATTCGAAGGCTACAGCTAAAAAAGCAGGCTCTTCACAAGGAGCGTCCATATGCCTTCCTACAGGAGAGGTGCAAGCGGCAGGCAAAGCTCAACCAGCAGCTGTCGGACTGCCTGGACAACGCAAAATCCTGCCTGAAGTACAAAAGGATCAATGAAGCCTATGATGGCATAGATGAAGGTACGAGGCTCCTAATAGAAAAGCAGGAGAATTATTTTTAAGATCGCTGACAAGTATGGATGGGATACGCTTGACTGCTACGCGTACACAGAGGACGCTGAAGGGGAAGAGAAGAAGAAAAGGCTTTCAAGGGCCAGATCTGAGGCTGTAAAGGCAGCAAATAGCTGGTCTGTGCGCCAAGTCTCTCCACAGCGACCGAGAATTTTCTCTTGTCACTCAGACCACACCACAGGCTCATAATGCCGGCATTATGCCCCTCAGCAAGTGCACCCAGCTTCTATTATCGCTGGGATGACCAGGGCCCTGGGCAAGAGACTGCCAAGAGTGCACGGACGCTACGATGATTTCAGGACAGCAGCCATATTCTCTGGGCAACGAGATTATTATTTTATGTTAGGTCTATGTAGTCCATACCAGCATATCGAGATGGACCCTGCATATCAGAAATACCTAGGGTTTATCTGGCCAACAACAGTTTTTAATGTTTACTTGCTTGCCCCTCATCCTTCTAGATGACGGCGCAGGCATGGCAGGATCGCTAGGGCACTGTAAATTGCTCTCTGCCGCAGTCCACTGTAACATTACTCATGCAGCTTTTGTCCTCAGCAAAAATACCCCCTTTGATTCAATGCGGTATGGCCACTTCTTGAGCTTCCAATGGGACCTGGGCTCCGTACACAGGTGCACATTACCGAGAAATGGGCCAACAAGCTCTCTACCTTTATGCACAGTTTAGCCAGTGCCCCAATCAATGCAGTCCACGCGTACCTTCTAGCTCTCCTCGCTGGTTCTATTATTTCTACGGGCTCCATGTTGGTGCATATGTCTGTCGCGGCTGCACACGGAGTCAGTACGCGGTCATCTATATAGGATTACCACGACATATTATCACTTGAAGTCCGTGTTTATGCAAGGTGAGATACCTCTATGGCTAGACAGCTTTAACAAACTTCACGGTAGACCTATGCGGCTGCTCAACTGCAACTGTTCGGTGCTCTCATGGTCAAATGTCACTGAGTTTGCTTGGGGTGTTATAATGTGAGTACGGATGGTCTATGTGTCACTCGTAGTGACCGACCGCCGTCCTCCCGCAGCATGAGTAGCACATTAGCGCCAGCAAAGCAATGACCTCACAAACTTGTGGAACTTTTATTTTTGGCAACCAGCTGTCACGCGCGCTCTTTATCTTTCCATGATATCTTTGACCACCGCAAACCTTCTGTCTTTTTCAGCGCTTCAAAGGAGTCTGTTCGCATCCATGTCACTGCCTTATATAATTTGTTTCTTGTCAGAGACTTACCTTCGAAACAAAAAAGAACAGCAAAAGGGTTCGCTATCCACCTGAAACGAAACCGTGACTGCGTGTTAAACTGGTCTTATGGCCACCATACAAATTCCTGCCAATCCGCAAAGAAGGGAAACTGTAGGAGAATCAGCCTTCTTGCTGACAGATCGAATACTCCCTGTGACCACCTCAAATCAAGGCTCGCATCAAGCACAAATCGGAGAAAGTATGGATGGCAGGGAGCAAGCGGAAAGCACCCGAATTTTAGGCGAAAAACAGCAGTTGGCCTTCCTCCATGCATCCTCAAGTACGGCAGCGCACACCTCTAGACAAGCGCCCGTCCTTCTTCGACAACCAGCTCCTTGCAGATCGATTGCTGCGATGCGTAGGACCTCGGGAAGACTTAGCCAGGTCTTTGCGAAGGCATTTCAAGTTGTATCCAATAGCAATTACTCACAGGCCCAGATGAAAAAGTGAGTCGACAAGTGGTGGGATCCTGGAAATGCATGAGGCCTCAACTGAGCTCGATCAATCGAGCATGCCAGAGCGGTGACTTACGGCCATATCACCCCATTGAGCTGTCGACTCGCACTAGGCCTTAGCTCAGCTGGCCCAGTGGCGGGCTCTTTGCTCATCAAGTTTTGCTTTTTCCCCTGTGCGAGGGCTTCTTCGGAGATCAACCCTTCGACCTCAGGTACGGTTGCACTGTGCATATTGATCGTGCCGAAATCTACGCCTGGAGGGTGAAGGTATAGATCGATGGTGGAGCATTCAGTAAACTACGCTTTTGTTTCGGCGATATATTGCGAAAGCAAACTGAAAGACAACGTCAAAGAAGTCTAGGTGCAACAAAGTGCAATGGACACAACGATCGACATGCGCTCATAGGCCCGCAAAAACGTACATGTTAGTACTAAGGTAGCGATCGGGCACATGCGTGCCACAATCTATACGCAAGTATCGGTTCCGTCTTCGTACCCAAATAAATGTCACAAATTGGTAGCAATAGGCGTGAACTCCGCAAGATTTGTCATCGAGTCCCTTGTAACTGTTATCGGCCAGGGAATTCTGGTTCACTGAACAGACAATCAAGCAGCAGCTCTGCTCCTCAATCAAGGCAGTAGGCACCCCCACTTGCTTGATGAGGAGGTAAATCTTTTCCTGATATGCTATGCGCATGGCATCCAGCTGCAGGCTGAATAGATCCCGCAGGATGAGAATTCCAGAGCCTATACCTTCTCTAAGCTCTGCGATGATGATAACTGGCAGCTCAATCCAGAAGTCTTTCTGGACATAGATAACCTCTGATATCCACCCTCGAAAGACCTTTTAGCTAGCAGCGCCACCACACACTTAGCCTGTTTTTGGTCAAGGTTCTAAAACCCTGGACGTGTTGAGGTAGACACTTTCTTAATGTAATGATTGTGATGTCAGAATTATGTATAGTGTAATGGTTGTGATGTCAGAATTAGCAATGATTGTGATGTCAGAATTATTACATTAGTATCATGGTCACTGGGCCCTTATTGGCTATGTCCCATGATTTACTTGATCGACAGGTACATGCACAAGCCAGTATGAGATATGCCAACTGATCTCTGCTAGTCCCTCTATAGTTGTCGGCAGTATCGTGACCGATTTCACTTAAATCAGAGACTTAAATCAGAGGGAAAGTTCAGCCGTTTTATCACTGACGTTTGGCTCCTTACTCGCAGGGAATGGTTGTTCCCAGATGCTACCTGCCGTTAGAATCTGTTCTCGTCTCAACAACGTAACTGCAATGTTCTGGTTCTTAGCATTATGCTGCTGTGGCAAGCACTAGCTTGAATCTTGTTGATGCGCCGATCCCCAAGTGGTGGCAATGAGTTTCCCGTAGGGTAAGATGGCTCTTTGCTGTACCCAGTTTCGATGATCGATGCGTAGAGAGCACCAGTCAGTCAGCTGATCTTTCAGCTCCTTTGGACAAATACCCTCGCCTCTCCTCAATCGCTGTGTGTGGACTTAACCCATTTGTTGGGCTCTGTGTTTTTCTGATTGAACAAACGTCCCAATACGTGCTCTGCATGTCTGGCTGGGTTTTGGTCTGGGCACTCTTTTTCCTCTGTCTGCGAATAAAAGCTTCCCAGTGACTCTTGTTGCATTTCGTGTGCCTTTATCGGTTGCCTCTGTAGAGTTTTCGCTTGTGCTTCTAAAGGGTTTAGGTTTCCTTTGCTACCTCATGTAGTTGTGTTCATGTTGCTGTGACTAATGTCCATGGCCGCATGCCAGTGATTTCATGTGCATACCAGTATTGCTGACATCTTGTTTCTGTTTGTATTTGAGGATGCACACTAGAAGCATGCCTGCCTTCACCGGTCACCTAGATCTTGGCTATGAACATTGTCATCGGCAAGAAACGAGTAGGGGGTTCACCTTGAGCCAGGCAAGTAGGCACATTGCTGAGCAGACAACTTTGAAATCGGCAGTTTTGGTGGGGATATTGCAAGGGTTGGGAGACGATGCAGTCATGGACAAACCATTACTGCCTGCGTTGACACTGTCTTTGGGGTTAGAAGTAACTTGGCTGCGAAGAACCTCAACCCTTGCTGTCACACCATGTGAAAACCGACAGCTCTGGTAAGTTAATGCATGTCTTCGAGGAAAATTAGTTTGACTGACATTTCTTGAACAATGAAACTTTCCACACATTACTCTTCAGAATTAAAAGGAATGCCTTCAGAAAAAATTGTGACATTCGGCTTCGTTTCTACCTCTAAAGATATTGGTGCTAAAAAAAAAAAAAAGAAATACTGTGCTTATGAAAAGGCTGAAGTAAAGTTTTTGCGGCTTTACTCATCACAGAGGGGAGCTTGCGACGGCCTCTGTCAATAGCCACGCTGAAACATCATGATCCAAAAACGAGTGGCTTTTTCCCCAAGGAAGATTCAGTATCTGTAATAATTCCCTGTTCCATCCGTTGTATTCAGTATCTGTAATAATTCCCTGTTCCATCCGTTGTATTCAGTATCTGTAATAATTCCCTGTTCCATCCGTTGTGAAAGGGTCTGCGTTCAGCTTATGACCACCGTGGTACACCTTGGAGAAGGGCAGGAAGAAGAATCCTTCATCCCCCTACTTACTTTTTTGAATGGGGCTTGTGGCAGCTCCGCTCAAAACCCTAATCGAAGCGTCATGATCCGTAGTGAGTGGCCTTGTTCCCAAGGAAGATTTGGCATCGATGATAAATGCTTGTTCTGCAATAGAGTGGTTGGTGTACAGCTCGTGTTGACCCAGGTAAATGCGACAGAAAGCAAGGGGAAAAACTGAACGATCAACAAGGAAACCCGACAAATGGTGGCCAAAAGTACCTATTTAGTAACCAACATGCTCTTGTGCCCGATTTAAATCTATGCTACAGATGGTGTGGACAGCCAGTCATCCTGGATTATATGCATGCACAGAACTTCATTCTTGGGCACCAGGCACATTGCATTGATGCTTTCTGCAAGTGCGAATTCCTTAGAGCTTGACTGGCTAGAATGGACAGCTTTGTCATGTGGAAACGACTGACTTGTATAGGTGACATCTGCGACCTGTTGGTACAGTTTGCACTAGCCATACTAAATACCATAGGCAACGAACACTGCTGCACTGCGAATATGGATTTCGACTGGATGATGGGAGGTGGGACACTTATCATATATGCCTACTTGTACCTTGGCTAATGTGCGTGCGTATCAGCTGCTAGTTTGTCAAGCCTAAAGAAGAATGTTGAGGCTTGCTTTGGTGGCCTGTTGAGTGCATTGGAAATACCAGCTTTATTATGCAATTTGCGCATTTTGTGCTTGGGAGGTTTGTTGAGGCATGGGAGAGAGCATTTGGTGTATTGGTGTAGAGAATTTCATCCAACTTTTTGACTGCCTCAGTGATAATACGCTTTGAATTCTTGATTCTGCACTAGGCTTTTGTATGTATGTAACGACAGTTTGGCTAGACTGTGGTAGCCTTCATCAGGCTATAAAGGGAAGACCCTTCCAGATTCTGATCCTTGACAGGCATCCCTTACATACTAATAAGATCATCATGTCTGAAGTTTTTTTGATCATGTTGCATATGAGGTGGAAAAACACTCCCTGTTCACTTTTCCCCTGCCCTTTGATATTTTTCAAATAAAGGAAATCTTCTGGTTTTTGAAGTATCTTGTTTTCCACGTCTTGAGCCCTTTACCTTGAGATTTTAGTGGTAAACTAAAAGGGGCGAGTGGGGTAAAAAAGGGGCTAGCGATGTATGTATGAGCAAAGATGCTGAGAGCAGCGGAGGAGCGGTTTTGTCACATCGTGCGGCGGTTCATGATCCGGAACTACATTACGCTTGGCAAAATACCCATGAAGCCATCCCCACAAATGCGGTATATTTTCATGGGGCATGGAGTACACACTTCAGCTGTTCTTGGATATTCTAGACGTCTGCTCCTCATCTGCTTCCAAAAGTTATTTATTCTCTGGGGAATGTTTGTTGTGATCATGTGCGTGTTCGGGTACCTTCCCGAGTTCGCTTCACTGGCAGCTCGAATGTTCCCATGACATCTGCATAGATGGGCGTGTTTAGCTTCCGACATGGTTGAAAAATGCTGGCAGTCATCACGTTTGACACAAATATCATGGCCATGCATGGACTGGAGTGAATCGAGGAAGGCGTATATTTACGCATTTTCCCGGGCTATAGAAAGGCAACACACCCAAGTACGATGAATGCGGACGGAGGTCTTGCTTACTTCTTCGAACTGGAAGATGACGATGCAGACTCTGTCGGCTCTCTATCATCGTTTGAGCTGAGTGGAGGATCCGGGGAGAGTGATGAGGAAGCCTCTGCTGACGAGGAACACACTGGTGAGACCCTTGATGAGGACAACAGCAGCGAGGATGAGAGTGACGAGGACAACAGCAGCGAGGATGAGAGCGATGATAGCAACGGCGCAGAATTCGCACCTGCCGGGAGAGGTGGCCCCCTTGGTCGTGGAATTGCTGGCGATAGAGGACGGGGAAGAGGACGTGGACAAGGAAGAGGACGTGGACAAGGATGAGGACAAGGAAGAGGAAGAGGAGGAGAACGTGGACGAGGTCAAGGTGGACGAGGTCGAGGTGGACGATGAAGAGGCCGAGGAGGTCGACGTGGAGGGCAAGGAGGTCGAAGTGGAGGTCGAGGTGGAGGGTGAGGAAGAGGTCGTGGGCACGATGCTGGTGCGGGAGGAGGACATGTACACGGAGCAGCGCATGGCTGGGACACGAATGACGACGAAGCCGACGGTATTCCACCTGATTTTCACCCTGATCCACCCGCTGGCTTGTCTCTTCCAGAAGATTTTCATCCAGCTTTGAAAGTAAATTTTTTCACGCTTCTTTTTACCGCCGCTGCCACCGCTACCCTGGCTGCCTGTACCAATGCCTATACTTGGATACACATTCTCGATTTTTCCAGTTTTTGTGATAAGCCTGGCTCCTGGGTTGAGACTGACACTGCTGAAATGTACCATCTGCTGGCTCTTCTCCTCTACATGGGTATTTTTAGAATCCCGTCTGAGCGCGATTACTGGAAAACAACATCCCTCTTCTCTACTGGAAAACAACATCGCTCTTCTGCGGAAACTGGGCGCGTGCCATTATTCCCAGCCGAGATCGCTACTTGTCTTTGATGAAGTTCCTGCAAGCCACAAATCCTGCAAATGAAAACCCCGATGATCGACTGAGGAAAGTGAGATTTTGTAGACCACATGAAGGAAACATGCCAGGCATTGTTTGTACCGCATCAAGTTTTCTCGGTCGATGAACGAATGATCAAGAGTAAAGGCCGCTTCATTTTCAAGCAGTACTTGCCGAAGAAGCCCATGAAATGGGGAGCAAAGGTATTTGCTCTGTGTGATGTGAGCACGTCATACCTGTACAACTTCAACATACTGGCGAAGGAGACAATGGCGATCTTGCAGATTACAGCCACACCACAGCTGCTGTGCTTGCTTTCACTCATGGTTTGGAGCAATGTAGCTATGTTATCTACACTGATAACTTCTACACGTCCACACAGTTGGCAGAAGCCCTTCTCGAGAGAGGTATACACGTGGTTGGAACATGCAGGGTGAACCATACGCCGCGGCTTTCCAGCCAAACTGAAAAATGTGAAAGAGTTTGAGCGGCACACACAGTGTGGAGACATACGCTACATCCGACAAAACAGCATCTTGTATCTACAACGGTTGGACAAACGCACGGTCACAATGCTGAGCACATACCATCGCAATACCAGGCAGCAGGGTCACCATGTTGAGACTATTCTCATGCAACCACAAAGCATCTCTAGACTATAATTATGGCATGAGTGGTGTTGATTCTTTTCATCAGTGTATTGCTGCCTACCGTCTTGTTCGTCGCTCTGCCAAGTGCTGGAAGAGCATCTTCCTGGATCTCCTCGAGGTAGAAAGAGTCAACAGCTTCATCCTCTTCACCTTGTGGAGAGAACTCCACCCCGATGTGATCGCTCGCTCTCGAACTTACTCGCAGAAAGACTTCCGGATCAACTTGATTCGTCAGCTGGCTGGAATTGACAATAATGCTCCGGTGCCACTCTACCAGCATCCTCTTCCCCAGAATGCTGCCCAGAGTCCAGCTGCAGCGCACATCCCAGCGTGGCAACAAGGCAGGCGCAACTGTGTGCGGTGTTATGAAGTGGACCATGGTGAACGCAAATGCCAGAACCGGTGCTCGCATTGTCAAGTTTATCTGCATGGCAACCACCGTGATTGCTTCAGGCTTTATCATCTATAGTTTTCTGCTTATTCCTTTCTGTACTGCTGAACTGAACATGCACTTTTTCCCACAGTGATTTAGGGTAGCACCCTATGCATACAAAACTTGAAGAATGCATACAAAAGGAGGTGATAAAATGCCACGACTTTTCAGTGTGTCGTAAACATGCCTTGTTTTGAGCCCTTCCTGAATACTCCAGGCGATTTTTTTGCACAGATGCATTGCCATTACTTGATTTTGTGAAATCCTAGCTTAAACTGTCTCCCAGTGTCTTTTTTTGGCAGAGAAAGAAGGCATTTTCAAAGACAGGAGAGCTCTGGGAAAAACGGGAGAGCTCTGGAAGAATGGTGAGAGATGTTGTTGGAAGCCAGGCGTATGGTTTTGGCGCAAATGACTGCGAACAAAGCGGCGGTTCACACGAGAAGAAGCCTCGTGATCGCAAGGAGTAACGGAGTTAGATTGTGTTTCCGCTTGGCGTACCAAGCCTCCAAGTTGCACACGATGACAGGCATGATTAAACAGAAGTCTCCCTTAGGGTGGCAGCATACAAGAGCGTGCGCGCCAGGATCTCCAGAAGAGATGAGAGGCTGCTGACCCTCCGCGTTTTGCCCTTCATCCTCCCATGGAGAGCGGTCTCGAATATCGTGCTGTGGACGTTTTCGATCTCTACAGTTCTGCGATGCTCTGTGCTCATGTGTGTCATGGTCCGGTTGGCGTCAAAGAGCTTGACTGTGATTTGCCGCTCGAGTTCGTCAAGGAGGTCTTCGTAAATACAGCTGAGGAGGGATCGCCGACGAGGGTCGGAAGAACGACAGTAAAAGTTCTCTGTAAACTGACGAAGATTGGCCATTTTACCATGGCAGGCAGAAAGAAGGCAAAGGAATACAATGTAGTTTACTGCGCGTAGGCCTGCACGATTAGCCCGGCTTTCACGCGATCGAACTGCAAAATCACAGAAACCCCACCAGCATATCCGACATGGCCATTGGTCCAAAACCCCGGTTTAACCAGATACTTACGTTTCTACTATCAAGGCAAGCCACAATCTTGCCCAAAACCCACAAGGTTTAGCATTTTTCTCAAAGCAAGGATCTGTGAATCGCTGTGTCCTTCCCAGACTAGCTTTATCATGCTCTCTGAACTGATTGCTGGGTTCTGGTGTAAAAGAAACGCCTTGAAAAGCAGATATATTGTAGCTCAGTGCATTTTGGTCAATGTTTGTGTGTCCTACAGTTCTGAAAGGTTTATTTTTGAATTTTCCATCCAAAATCTGTTCAGAAAATGTATACTTGTCCACACAAAAGTCCTATTGTTTCTGAGTTATTCGCTTTCCAAATATGGGTACATGCTGCCCATACAA
>JAOWAR010157002.1:0-10780 GCA_028571005.1 Clathrina lutea
TGGGACGTGCCACCTCATGAACGACATTAACACATGATCATTCGACCCTTGACATCATCATTCATCTCTTCATCATCACGATTCAACCAAGGTTGTGCCAACACAACATATCAGAGCTCGCTCTAAAGGCTTAGCAACCCACCTTGACACCGTCGCCGATAACGGAATTTGACGAGCAACCGGCGGTGTCTGCACAAACACATAGAGAGAAAATATAAACGCCACAAAAGCTAGCTAAACTCCTAGAAACCCTCTCTAAAGCCAAATAAGAAAGAACTCGAAAGCGACGTTCGACCACCGCCGGCTTTAGCAGCAGTGGTATACACTACAGCCGATTGGCACGCAGTCTTTGTATGAAAGCCGTACAACCGCAGCCGAGCACAAACCATGCACATCAAGCTAGAGGACACAAATGGTTTGTCGACGCGCGAAGTCGGGAGGGCAAAAGACGATCACAACACTAGCAGCGGGCCGGCAAAAGAGACACCTTCACCAGCCCTGCAAACTGCACGCACGAGACAGAAAAGCGAAGGCGCCACGGCCTGACATATCGACATAAGGAGGCTGACGCACACACCACCCTTACAGTCGTATAGAGCAAAGCGTCCTCACACTCATGAAGAGCTTACCGAGTCACGCTGGCGAAAGAAACTCGCGTAAAGGCTGCTTTAAAGACCAAGGTCCTCACTAGAGAGGTACCAGCCTAGACAAGGAGAGAGGCTTCATAAACTTTATTTACCAACCTGATAATCCAGAAAACGCAGCAGACGATGAGCCGACTGCCTGCGGCTGCCGAAACTTTTGAAGAGACGGCGTCGCAGACGTGACAGCAGCGTGCTTTTCCTGGAAAAGAACCGAGATATATATATATGTGAAACATTCCTCCAAACAAACAGGACTCCTCAGGGAAGTGTGACCCACCTCCATCCCATCGACCGCCTCGATCATACTTCGACGACTTCGACTTAGAGCAACGTCCACTTAAGAGTACGGAGGTCACCCAGAGGCATCAGCCTTCCATGAGACCAACAGACGTACCACGACGGGAAAGACATGCATGCAAGAGACACAGATCTCACCACGTTCGACTGTAGTGCTGCACTGTGAAAGGCCAAACACACTCCTGTCGGAGAGAAAAGGCTGCGGAAACTCTGCAAAGCTCGCGCTATCGCAGTATCGGCATAAGCGCAGTTCAGTCGTGAACTCAGGTTCGCTCGAGCTCCTATGCTTGCGATCTGCTGCGGCCAATCATCGATCGCTCGGCCATCTTGACGATGCCATTCAAACACGTGATCATCAAGAAAGTCCAATCAAAGATCGATAAAATCACCTGATTACGTCACTTATTTTAGTCTCCAAGGCAGCGCGTGGCGTACCCACGCTAGCTGCAGCGGCCGGCGGCGCCCACCCCACCTGGCTAGGCTAAATGTGCACTACACAGTGCACTGACCGGCCGCGCCTGTGACAAGTGCGCTGCATATTTAATTAGTTAGCTTTGTTCCCATGGTAACGCCCACAAAATCCGCTGCGGCGCTGGAGGGCATGTCTGCTCAACGCTGGAAGTTCAGCTGCAGCGATTTCTGGTTTGTGGTTTGTGAAGATAGTGAAAGACAGTTTCATCTCGTTTCGGTCATGGTTGCGACGTGCTATGTTGTTGGGTGTACAAACAGACGTATTGGTGCTTCCGAGAAGCGCTTCTTTCGGTTTCCCGTAGATTTAGCTCGTCGACAAACATGAATTGCTGCGGTGAAGCGGTTCAACGCTGATGACTCTACTTGGCGGCGCAGCCAGTATGATCGTGTGTGCTCGGACCATTTCGTCAGTGGAAAACCCTTTCCCGACTCCTCTCATCCAGCCTACGCTCCTTCTTTTCAATTGGGTGGAGTAACGGCTGATCATCAACGAAGAAAAGCCCTTGTCGGTGGGGAAAGATTGCTCGCTCGCTTGCGTCGCAGAGAGAGCTTTGCTGCCTCCACGGAAGAGATACTTGCCGCTGGAAGAGAGAAGACTCGACGCAGAAAGACCCATATTAACATGATTAAAGCTGCGATTGCGGCAATGAAAAGGGACCATGGAGTGTACTGCAGAAAGATGAGTGAACTGGGAGGAAACTGCGAAAGCACACCAGACCAGGCTGCTTCAACAACGACATGCTCTTATGCTGTAAGTCATGCACTTGTTGAGGGACGAAGCCTGCAAATTATCAAAAAAAATGTACAGGTGTGTGTTTCTTACTAACTCTGAAATTTACTTTACTGTTAATTCATTTTTTTGTCACGTGCTGAACAACTGCACTTTCTTTGGCTGAAAAGGCAAAAAATAAAACCGGCCTTACTTATTACTCTTTTTTAGTTGAAAATTACGGGTTGCTCAGAATTGCAGACGTCTGGTAGGGGAGAGCAGATTCCTGTGCAAACAGGTGGGTTCACACCGTCATCGTCGCAAGAAATTGTGAATGCTGTGGGTATCACTTTCTAGATATTTTCTCTGACTTGCTGAGTAATCTAGTCTTTCTCGCAGCCATAATAGGCATAGAAATGTCGGACTAATTTAGTGACGTTTTCTCCCTTGTGCACAGGGTGCAACACCGATGTCAGTTTTGATGCTTCGGTTGTTGATGTAAGCCTTTCATCAGCAGCTGAGGAAGCACAACATCGGGCCAACTCATCGGGCCAAGATTCACCAACTTGAGAAAAAACTAGCTTCATTGGAAAGTCAGGTCGCATCACTGACAAAGGAACGGGACGACGCACACTTTGGTGTGCACTGGCTTGATGGTGATGACAAAAAGACCAGGTGTTATACTGGTTTGCTTACGTTTGCTATCTTTGAGCTGTTGACTGACCATTTGCACGATAAGGCCATACATCTTAAGGAATGGCAAGGTGAACATACCGGTGAGCCGAGTGACAGCCGTCCAGGCCCTCGCCCATGGAGATCAATGTCGATCCGCAACCAGCTCTTTGCTTCACTTGTGCGACTACGCCTTGGCTTGTGTGGTGCTGATGTTGCGGCAAGGTTCCGCATGCCGAGGCTTCCTATTCACGCCTCTTCACATCGTGTATTTTATTTTTGGCCAAAGAGCTTCAACCTCTTTTTCCATGGCTTAGCAAGGAACGAGTGCAGCATTTCATGTCTGATGCATTGAAGAAGCGGTTCCCTACAAGACGCGTCATTATTGATTGCATGGAGATTGAGATCGAACAGCCTGCATCTTTGATGAACAAGTCCAAGACGAATTCCTCATGAGAGCCGCAACACCATGAAATTCCTGGTTGGGATGTCTCCAAGTGGTTTGGTCACCTTTGTGTCAAATGCTTGGGCCGTATGTGCCTCTGACAAAATGATAAAAGAAAAGAGCGGTCTTACTGAGAAGCCGGATCCCGGTGACTCAGTAATGGCAGATGACAAAGGATTTGACGTGGAAGATCTTCTTGCGCCATGTGGTGTCAAGTTAAACATTCCTCCAAAGCTAGGTGGAGACAGCCAGCTCAGTGCACAGAAGGTGGATAAGACTCGTCGCATTGCTGAACTGAGGATTCACATTGAACGAGTGATAGGCTGTGCTAGAAACTACTCACTGCTCAACCAAGTTTTCCCTGTCTCTATGGCTGGTCTAGCCTCTGCAATAGTTTTGGTATGCTTTTATCTTACCAATTTTGACGAGCCACTGGTGGAGTGATTCTTTTTTTCATGGTTTTTATGAAGAAAAATGTATAATAGAGAACATTTTCCTACAAGGAATAAAGAAAAAAATCTTCTCATAGCAGCAATATTTTAGAGAGAGAGGGGAGGGGGAAAAGAAAGCAAAGAGTAGACACATTGTCTAAGTTACTCATTGGCATTGCCATACAGGTTTTGTTGATGTTCAGAATTGAAGATGAAGCAATCGCAAACTACTGTACACGGAATATCTGGCTCATTTGCAGTATCTTTCAAACCACAGGGTACCAAAGACAAGCCCTGGTACCATGCAATAAACAACAACAAAAGAATATAGGACAGGAAACAGTGTTTCTCTCCAGTAGGCAGGATAAAATAATAATACGCTCGACAAACAAACCAGCAGGAGTGAAAACAACGAAATCACACCAATTATTGCCATTTCTCCCATGACTTGATCGTAGTAACAAGGATCTTAATTCAGATGGAGTTTCCCATCATCATCATCGCTATGACAGACACTGAACTGTCTAGGAAATAGGGCAGCAATTTCCCTTGGTGTGAGGTGAACAACAGACCGGGCTTCAATAGGGAAGGGGCACTTGATTTCTATGCACCCAACACAAAGAGCATCCAGACTGTTGTCAACAACACGACCATCAGAACTAGCACCCAAAAACCCATGGTCACAGTCCAACCGAAGGCCGCATGCAGTGACTTCTACTTCAGACCTTTGACCCTTCTTCCACTGCATGTACTATAATGTAGGCAAGTCTGGCACGCTCCTCATTGTCAGTGTCACGACCCCGGCGGATCGCTGGTGGCAAAAAGTTGAGCTGCTCTAGGTACCCCATCTACGAGGATACAAGGTTGGCAGAGTTTGTTGACGACTTGCGGCTCCAAACCGTGAGCTTGTTATTCGCCCGTTGTGCAGTTGGTGCCACAAGTCATTTGAAGTCTTGTCGCTTCCTCTGCCTTGGCCACCAGTTAATGTGACAGGCGCATGGCCTCGGCAAACAGCACGCATTCTTCCTGAGATGGGCAGGGAATGTCCATTGGTGGATCAACTTTTGCTGCTGCCTCTTCAGAAAAAAGAATGAGTGCCTCCCCTCCTCGTTGGAAGCAAACAAACTGACGGCAAAGAATCGATAGACTTGACTGGTGCTAGGCATGTATCAATCGAGCTCTCGCCGATCATGATGCGGACTTGATGCGGAAGTTGCGCGGACCGGACCATGCATGTCAAACTTGTAAAAGCGCATGCCGACATGCCGGCGTGGTAGTGTTCCCAGCAAGTGTAGTGACAATATCAGTACAGTAGTTGGTTGATGTGTTAATCCCAGTGCAGGTGTTTGTGTCCAGGTGTTCAGTGTCACTCTGTCAGGCTGTCTAGTGTTCACGTTGCTCGATCTCGACCTTATAAAGAGTTTTCTTGTCTTTGTCAAAGCCAGTTAAGAAATGAGAAATGGTGTTTTCTTTTCCTAACTTGCAGTCAGATCAGGAAACACCTTCCTGAATTGGTATGCTTTTCCGCTTTTCAGGGAAATCATTTTCTCATGTTTCGTTCTTTCGCGATATTCTTTTTTTCTTTTTCGTCTTAGTCGGCAGCACTGGAACTTAAACTCTTCCTTTGGACTGATCTGGTCGTAATTTGGTGACCTACATTTACTGGTATAAACGTGTGTATGCCGGATGAAAATCGTGGACTTCTACGTGAAATCTATGCTCACGGAAACCGCACAAAGGATGGAATGAAAGGAAGAACTGAGAAAAAAAATCACCACTATCCTTTGCGCGCCGGTTTCCGTCAGTAGATTTCACGTAGAGGTCCGCGATTTTCATTACTAGGATCCCCGCGCGCCTGAGCTTCGCGTTGAAGCTCAACCTTTCAGAATAAAATATGTATTGCATGTATTCAGTTCCTCCCGAGGAAAACACATCAAAGTTTCCTAACCGGCTTCACCTCCTAAGGAAAATACTTCGGCTGGCCTCCTGTTTCAAGTCAGCAGTGAAACCTATTTGCTATTCGTATCCCCCAGGCCTCTAAGCCGGACTCTTCACGATCTGTCTCTCTCTCTCTCCCTCTCTGTCTCTCTGTCTCTCTGTCTCTGTCTCTCTGTCTCTCTGTCTCTCTGTCTCTCTGTCTCTCTGTCTCTGTCTCTGTCTCTCTGTCTCTGTCTCTCTGTCTCTCTGTCTCTCTGTCTCTCTGTCTCTCTCTCTCTCTCTGTCTGTCTCTCTCTCCCTCTCTCTCTGTCTCTCTCTCTCTCCCTCTCTCTCTCTGTCTCTCTCTCTCTCCCTCTCTCTCTGTCTCTGTCTCTCTCACTGTCTCCTTCCCTTTTTGTCTGTCTGTCTGTTTCTCATCAGGGATGAAGGAATTTGTTGTGTAGTAATATATTTTTCAAAGCTCTGTTAGTCGGTCATGTCTTGTGACTGTGTGCAAGGTAGTGATTGTGTGCCTCATCACTATTCTTAGACTAGCTCTTGTACATAGACTGCATATGCTCTGCTGGACAGTAGTTATTAATTTTGGTTTTATTGATTTTGCTGTGGCCCACCCAGCGACGAAATAGTGAAACACTGCTGAAACTTTGACCGTCTGCCTGACATAGGGAGAGGGTACATGGGCTCAGTTGTTGGTTAGGAGGAGCGGATTGATGTGGGATGTCAGTGTTTCAATAGCAGCATGGTCCTTGACCTCTGGTCGAAAATCAAGCTGTGTTTATGGTCAGCAGTCGTTGTGGCTGTCACTTGGTTTGAGGGCTTGCTTGTGACCAGGAAATCGAAGCAGTTCTTCCCCCTAAGACCTACAGCAAGCAGCCTTCTGGTCAAGTACTGCATGCATCAGAGATGAGAAGCTGTCAAGTGGGCTCCAAATCAAGAACAAGATCCATTGTGAAAACGTCCGCCATGAAGAAAAGCCACAAAAAGCATGGCAAGAAAGCCTGCACACGTGCATTGTACTACTATTATTATAATTGATATTATTAACATGAATTTTTTGAATAGATATTCAAAAAGTGTATTCAAACCGTAGGTTTACACTCACGTTAAACCTAGTTTACATCTATTCAAACCACAGTTCAGACTTCAGCCGAGTTAAATCTCGCAATGGAGCTGCTCCCGTGGTCTGGTGGCCCTTCTTGCTTGTCTTGTCACAATAAACTTAAGGTCTAACTCGCAGCAGCGTCCCTGCCATACTGTCAGAGCCTGCCATTTGGAAAAGCCTTGGGAAAAAATTAGAATGTAAGTGTTAACAGAACCATGAATGGTTTTGATCCTCTCCCTTGCCTTTCTAGTTATATGAAAGACTTGGCCTTATCGGAGTGTTCTTTGTGCAGCTCTTTGACAAATAACAAGCTATCGTCGCTACCTGATAGGGTCTTCGAAGGACTTGAATATCTGGAACAACTGTGAGTCTACTATTGGCCATCACTCTTTTTACGATGGTTAAGTTTTATCTCGTCTCTTTCAGTCTCGATGTGTCTAAATTGGGTACCGTATAAGACTCAGGAGAGAAATGATCTTATGGGGGAAGTTTGCGACATTCTCTAGAACACAGGTAAGAGTATGCAACGAACAACAGCAAATGTGGCCAAAAATCCGATGGCAACCGAAACCCATTATGATATTTGTCAGTTCTGTGGACAGATAACATAAAGAAACAATCGGGCTAATAAGAAGAATACATATTTTCGGAAAGAACATTTAAAGGCCAAAAAGAGGCCTTCTCTTGTCAAATTTCAAAAAACCGATATCAGTCAGAAGGTTGAGGACAAGGCTCTCTTGCTGCCACGATTTTCTCTCAATCTGTTTGACGGTAGGTGTTCATATCTTTCAGGGAAAAGATCACTCTTTTTTAGCATTAGTACAAGTTTGTCTGTCCATTTCTCTAAGAACAATTCTCAGAATAAGCCAACACCGGCCCAAACTAAAACAAAAATGAGCTATCATAATCACACTGGGCAGAAGAGATGTTACCACACGGAGGAAAAAAAAATGATCTCGTCCATGTGGGAGTCTGCTTTCTGGAAGATGGTAGTTCTGTGAGGACGAGATAGCCTGAACTTGAAACTGCCCATCCTTGGGATAATGTGTTGATCTAGCGGATAATAAGGCATCTCTCGTCTGCTAGACGATTTAGAGCCGCAAAAGGACAGGAAATTGATGTATAGCATTTGTAATGGCACAGCTAGGTCTCCTAATGAAAAGACTTGATTTCCATTTCTCTCATTTTCTTTACTCAGTTCCTTGGAAAAGAACAAGATACAGTCAATTGGGAAGAATGTTTTCAATGGAGTCAAACGGTTAAAAGTGCTGTAAGTATATTTCATTTCTTTGTCACGAGTTAAGGTTGCTTTAGTGTTGTTGGTTTTGCTCAAACAACATGGCCATCAATGCAATGCAACACGTTGGTGATTTTGTAATGACCCACTTAGCGGTGACAACGTTTGTTTGTAGGCTGTACAAGTTTACAACATGTTCCACCCAAATTGAAAAGTTTTGGTTGAAACAATGGGGCGTCACTGCAACCAAAACTTGTGATTGACAGTCATCATGGCCAAGACAAGAAAGGCATTTACGACACCAAAATCAAGCGCAAAAAGTGCTCTCGTTGGTCACGCACACATCTCTTGCGTGCTGGGGAGCGGCGACTTTTTGGATTCCTCTTGTTTGAACTCCGAGTCGCTAATTGCTCTGTCGCTTGATGGCTTTGCCTTTGACCATAGACTGTACTTGTAGGGTATAATAGCGTGTTATTCTTAGGCTAATTGGGCAGCTTTCTGTCATCATTGATTCGCCAGAATTGACGGCAATATTTGCCATACACCGTGATCGGCATGATAATGGGGGTGAATTGAACATGCACACTGGCTGGCCGATCGAGGTGTGAAAAGCAATCAACGTGGTTTCCGTCCTCAGTTGCGGTAAAGGTTCGCGTCTGGCCAATCCTCTGTTCAGGTTTAGCACTGGTTTAGTTTCACTTTCGCCTCAGTTTTGCTTTCTTTCAGTTTAGATTTCAATAGCTGCCAAGCAATTCACTTTCCGGGCGTAGTGACAGTTGCCAATCTCTTCTGTGTAACAGCAACCAAGACGCATTGCAGTCACTTATTATGGCCTTGCTCTTTCCTAGCACACCAAGACATTTCTGCGGCAAAGGTAGAATAGATGCGGCGATGAAGTCAAGGGGTAAAGAAGTTGCTTTCAAGCAGTGCAAAGCTGCTTGTTCAATTTTGACAGTACAATGATGAATGTAGTTCCATGATCATATGCACATAGCGTGGGTGCACTACGCGTAATTGCCCGGCCACGGGCGCTCAACGGTTGGTCTCATAGCGACTAGAATCTGGTGACGGACCTCACACCCGTGCGATATTACCCATATTGATACCATGTTGAGTCATGAATTAAGCAGCCATAAAACCACCTGTCAAAGGCGCAGCAGAAGCCGACGCAAAGCGATGAAGGCCTTTGTAGCAAAGACGGCGCCTTCCGAGAAGGGATCATAGAGCTGAGAAGCATTCCAGGTAGACACGAGCTCAGCCCAGCCCAGTGGGTGCTCGGCCATCCACTGCGGTCGCGAGTACCTTGCCATCAGCGCACCTTCGAGAGCGAGTGGCATGACGATACCACAGCCGCAGATCAAAGAGTGGCAGCTTCAAGAGATGAAACGTAACGACGATTCAAAGCAACAACCAGACCTCTGTAGGAGATCGAACTCGGTACAGCTGTGCCCGTACAGAATCCTCGGACGAAGACATGGGACATAGTCGGCGAGGGGGTGGCAAGAAACAGATAGAGACAGAGTTACTGCGTGAGGACTGTCCAAGGTGCACGGAATCGACGGGTTATTCGCATCAACAACCCACGAACTTGACCTTTATTCGGAAAGTCTTAAAACCTAACATTCACTCCTGCTTCTGACCGTTGTGTCTTTGCATTCCCTTTTTCCTTGCTTGGGCCAGCCTAAAGTTTCCTGTTCTTCTTTCCTGCTCCCAAATCACTGTTCCCACGAGGAGGCATGCGGTGGTACAGCTGTTAAGCGATGTAGTGGTACAGCTATTTTGAGATGACCTAAGTGTAATAATAATTAGGCTATTTAGCGCTTATGAGATAAGCTGGAAGGTATTTGTACCATGGTCGTGGAGTCATTTAGCTGTCTTTTGCGGAATAGACAGCTTAAAGTGGTGTATGCCGTCTGGTGCTGTCTGAGGGCTCAGGGCACAACAGCGCCGATACCCAACACGGGCATTCATCAATCAGGGTTGGCAAGCTTCATTTGCATCAGCTGATCTCGTCCATCAGGCCAACGCCCCGAAGTTAGGACTACTCGAATGTCTATACAAGGCTTCGGTACTGCCTCTGAGAGTACCAACGTGGACACCCACCGGCTAATGTTTGTTGACTGCAAAGGTTCGCACCCATCGGGTGGAGGTTATAGTACGTGAAGTTTGGTCTGCAGATCGCACCGGTGCCGTAGAAGACGGTACAATGATGGCACAGAAGGGGAATAATTTTCAGCGCTACTGACGAGGAACTCGCCACGAGGGAGATAAAGATCTTAATTGGAGCAGACTATCCAAATCGTTTCCTTCAAGAAAAGAAGATTGTGCAGGGTGAAGTGGCCTGGAAGACTTGTTTTGGCTGGGTCCCATTCGGCCCACTGCCACTTCTTTGCAGCCTAAATGTGATTTGGTCTAGATGAACTTTGTTCAACCAAGCGTTGAAGTCCTCTGAGAGCTGGAAGAGCCAGTTAGCTCTCAGACAAGATGGGCAGCCTTTCCCAAGAAGCTTGTAGATCAGCGATACTCGGTTGGCCTGTTATGGAGGACTGACCAACCAGCAACAGACAATCGGGTTCAAGCCTTGACAAAAGCCATCCTATTGCAATGTTTAAGAAAAGATCGACCGCAGTGCGGCTTCTCTCACGAGTACAGTTGAATTTTTGTCACATACTGGTACTTTCACGTTGCGTCTTTGCTTGAAATCATCGTTCGCTGAGTGGGTCAACCCGAGTTTCAACTGGCGGCCACCACCAGTATGTGCAGTGGTGTTCAGCTGAATCACTGTGTCCTATGATGCACTGAAAAGAGAAGAAAGTCCATCCTGTCCTTTTATA
>JAOWAR010157013.1:0-10780 GCA_028571005.1 Clathrina lutea
ATACACCTCACCCTTAATAATAGCCTTTTCTCTGGCTAGTGTGGTGCAGTAGATAATAATAATAATAATAATAATAAATTAGCATCACCCTTTTGTACAAGACGCATGACTTCGTCCTATGGCCGTAACGGATGCTACGGGCCGAGCTTGGACAGGCGACCGGCCGAACAGGCCTGTTCAAATTCCGCACAGCATTTGTCAAGTAAGCTTTTCGCTAATAACGGGTTTCGCTAATAACGGGTTTCGCTGATCACCTGGCTGGAAAAACATCCTCCGGATTTCAACTTCTCATTGCGTGGTATGTGCGTGACAAAGAGACGCATGCAGTCGACATGAAGAGGACAGACACCACGCCAGAGTGACGAAGTGCTTCCGATTGACAGTACAATACCCCGACCCCGATGCGGGTGACGGACGGGTACAGTAAATACAAGCGCACATATCACTGGGGGCTAGGGCTACTCCCTAAGACAACTTGGTTACAATCGAGTGAAACATGGTTGCAATCGAGTGAAACATGGTTGCAATCGAGTGAAACATGGTTGCAATCGAGTGTACGTTACCAGACAGCCCTTTTCATCCACCTTTGAGCAGTGAATTGATGAACACCAATGCTTGGCCGTTCAGTGCTGAACGCTGTCTTCGCACATTAATTGGCTGAAGCTGAACATGCTGAATGCTGCTTCCAAATGTCGCGTTAGCAATAAAGGGGCGGGCATTCTGCTGCAAGCTCAGGCACAGGACAACTGAGTGCTAGTTACTACGTCATGTCTCAAGCCATGCTTGTTGATCCGCGGCCTTAGCCTCAACCAGGCCCAACCGCTAGTTGATCTGGCGACGGGCCAGGGCGCAATATATGACGTTTGGCGTGCACATAAATTATCTGCATATGAGGAGGGCAACTCTGTACCGGTGGGCGGAGTGCTTTGGTCGCACGCCGCGGTCGTGCCGCTGGCCGGCCAGCGTTCAGCGCTGCAGCGGCAGACCGGCCGGTCTAGACCGGCCGTGCGCCTGCGGATTACGCGCATGTACATGATGTATGAACATGATTACCGAACAACCAGCAACTGCGCTCGGCCGGAGGACTCGGCCTGATTATCGATAGGCGAAAGTGAACAAATTAAACTGACGGGCATGATTCGGTTGCATATCGCTATACCGCGTACCGCTGTACCACAGCGGGACGTCTGTTCAATGGCTATCCCCCAACTTCCCAAAGCATTGGATGACAGCAAAATTCAGACGTTGCCAATGGCCTTGGAAGAATGTTTTGGAGAGCTGTGTGTGATCGAATGGGACTTTAAATTTATTATGACAGAATTCGTGAATCAGGAATGACATGAGCAATCGGGTGCTGCGACGTCAACAGACTCAACACCTCTTCTTCGGCGCAGCCTGACAGGCTTGAGTTCTTCCCATCATCCCAATCCCCATATCTTTCTCTTTCTCTCTCCCTCTTTCTCTCTCCCTCTTTCTCTCCCCCTCTTTCTCTCTAACTCTTCATGCCGGGCTTTTCCAGACTCTCTTTCCGGTCTCTCGGCTCTCCATCTGCAACAGTTCATCATGATCATCCGCCAGAGACACCCGTTTTCCTGACCTGAGCATGGCCAGAAGCTACAGATTGATGGGCTCTCACTCGGGCCGCCGGTCACCCCTGCTGTCGGCGGCTCACAGTCCGTGGCCTTTGATGAGGACTCATTGGACTATGTGCACTACTCCTGAACACCACCAAGATAATCTGACGTTCGGACATGCGAATCTCTACGATACACCGTAACAGCACAAGAAGCAACATTATTTCCAAGCCGTGCTGACTCTTAGCGAATTTGCAGTCGACTCTGTGAAAGCCTTCTCCCTCGCTGGGAGCAGCTGCGGGTCATTCTGGACTCTGTCAACGGTTGGGAGGAACCCGTTTCGCGCGCGCATCCTGCAAGAAAATTAGCTCCGTTTTGCCATGTTTGATCGATCACCCAATGTTCGACCGAAAGGCACGTGATGGAACCACTGCGGTCCGTGTGGGGCAGCAAAAACGCCGTATATAGAAGTGGCTTTTTCACCTAAGCCCCGGGGCACAGGCGCCGCAGCGCTGCGCCGTTTGTTGTCGAACAGAAGAGGTGAACCGTCTTGACATAGCTTCTTGAGAGATCTTTATGGCATGATCTTCATACACGTGATAACAAGTGCTTCACCCTGTCTCGAACGAGTGGTGACCAGCTGGTTCGACCCATGATAATTGGGATGCCAACATTCAGGCCGAGTGACACGGCAGAAAGGATGTCCGGGCTAGTTAGCAGTGCGGTGTGCATCCACCTGCGTACAGGATAAGGGTGAAACCAGATCATTGTTCCCCATTTCAGAACGTTTCCAGAAATACAGCCAATCGCAATACCACGGGGTCAACCCTTAGTCCCTTGCTGCGCTAGTATTAATTTTTTTTTGGAAATGAGTCAAAGGTCAATCGACATAATATTATTGACCGCAGCTTTCCCCGGGACTGCGATCGAACGTCAGAACAAAGAAATGGGAATAATAGTAGTTATAAAAAAAAAGGTTCAAAGTAATCCTGGCCAGAAAGCGGAAGCTGTTGGCCTAATATAATCTTTTTACCGCGAGTTTTCATTGCCCGTGCCAAAACGAACAGTCTTCACATAATCAGTGTTCGGATTGCGTCGGCCGGCGACGGATCGCTGAGTTCATGCTTGCCATTTGAGGGATCTGACTGTGCCTACCGCACAACGCGAGACGTCAACGCAATCGATAAGAGCACTTCACGGGGTTGCAACTACATAAAAGGTGGTTTCCTTTCCTAACTGGCCGCCAGATCGATCATCCAGGAAAACACCTTTTCCTGCTCATTGATAAACGCTTTTGACCTTTTTTTTTCTTTTCCTTTTTTTCCTTCTCAGTATTCAATTTGTAAGACGGGAGGGCCTCTTCCTATGAGCTGATCTGGTGGTAGTCATTGGTCTTTTTATTGGCCAGGATAGTACTATATCAGTGACTGGCCCAGATGACACTGTTTGCGTCATAAGTGGGGGGGAGCGTTTTCATTGATATAGCTTCCTGCAGGGTCACGGCCGTAACGTTGCACGCCTGTGCCGAGGGCAGCGAGCTGCGTGCGCGTGCGTGGCCGTGGCCATGGAAGACTTCGCGATCGATTCCATACTCGCTCTTCACGCACTTTAAGCCTTCTTTGTTTCTTTTGCACGAAGAGATTTGTGCGTGCCTATTGAGTCTCCCATTTCGGCCCAGTTGAGCCCTGGATATGCCACGGCTTCTCCTGTACCCATGATACCAGGCTGCCCATAAAAAGAAAAGTAGATCTACGTGATGTACCGGTATGCAAGGCGCGCGATTGCCAAATCGGCTCTGCTTGATATTGCGTGCACTCGATCGATGCAGACTATTTTGAGAGCATGATATCATGACGCTTTCTCGGCGCATATATCATGATATATGGGTCGATCGCGTGCGTGCACGTGCGAGATATCGATCGGTTCCATCCGCAGGCCGCATGCACTGCAGGTGTGCGTGGGGGCCGAGTAATCTACATGTACCCCCGCACTCCCCCACGTGCACAGCCCGCCCTTTACAGCCTAGCCGCGCGCGTCATCATCAGCCGATATAAATTGGTGCAACCCCGATCAACCAAGCGTCAGCTGTATAGAAGAGGAATCGTCATCTTCAGTAAAGAGGAATTTCTGTCTTCACTTCAGTAAAGAAAGGAAAACCAGCTGACTGGAGGCCGGAGCTGAAGTGCAGACTGGACAGCGCTAGCGCTTTGCAATGAAGGAGCAGTCAAACGCTGCGAATCCGATGGCTGATCACGCTGAGAAGGGAGGCTACGATCCAGCTATCTTCCTGTCGCCTCCACCGGACTACATGCTATGCTCCTCCTGCAAAAAAATCCTTCGTGATGCTCGACAGCTAAGCAGTGGTGATCGCGTCTGTGCGAGCTGCCTAGCTGACATCGTCAGGTTAGTTATAGTGCCCGACAACGACCGCGAGGCGCGTGCGCTTGCCGTACACGTTCACGTCGTGAACTCAGAGAGAGATAGAGAGAGAGAGAGAGAGAGAGAGAGAGAGCCCCAATGTAGCGATGTCCTGCCTGGCCGTAGCTCTGTGTAGTTCAACTCCACCACTATCTCGGTGTGCTCAACGCTCGACCCGATTTAGATGTGCCCGTCATAGTATTTAGGAACCCCAGCTTCTCTGTGACTCGACTGGCAGCCCCGAGTGCGCTCAGCCAGCGATTTGTACCCTCCACTGCCTTCTGGATGAGTTGCGATTACCCTATCTGAGGTGAGTTTGGTGCACAGCCTAGCGCTAGCTGGTGCCTGACTGTCATGTGTGACCTGAAATCTTCACGGACAAACGTTTGATGAAGAGAGAGGAGGAAGAGGAGGAGGAGAAGGAGGAGGAGAAGGAGGAGAAGTAGGAGGAGGAGGAGGAGGAGGAGGAGGAGGAGGGATTCGTGACCTTTGGAGAGTATAGTTAAGCAGGCAGGCAGGCAGGAGCACGGTGGTGGAGAGGGTGTTGTGAACACTGGCTAGCTAAGTTAGAGAATACATCTAGTTTTTAAAACGAATGGGGTGCATGGGAGGAGCGGGAGAAAAACGTGAGATAGGCTTACCGAGTACAAACAAGACTGAAAAATTGTGACATCCGCTAAGCTCCGTAAGTTACAGTTTTGAATCTTCACAGTTAGACTCGGTGGTTTTGTCAAGCTCTGCTTAAATTAATTGGAACTTTATCACCGCGCAGTGATACGTGAAGTTCAATTATATCACATTATATCTCCTGAAAGGCTTTCTAAGACACTGGTAGGAAGCAATGGAGCACGGTCTGAGAATTTGTGTATTTCAATTTGTGCACTAACCTACAGTGTGTACTTTTTTTCGCTTTCAATTCTGTAGTGCTTCATCTAACATATCCACATCCTTGCCAAAACTTGCGGCAAATGATGTCATCATTAAGAAGGAAGGAGTAAGTTTTATTTTGCAGGCTAAAGGTTTCCTGTAAAAGTCCTGCAACATAAGATGATTTTCTTGATCTTGAGGGAACTGTTACCAGTTCTTCTTTTTGAATTTTCTGTTTACTTAGTGTCATTTTCCAGCAGAACATCCTTAGCTTGTGATTTTCTGCAAGCAGCACTCACTTATGTCATGCAAGTTTCTCATCAGCTCAGTTGTGCTGCGTGAAAAGTGCCACATCTTGCCGGTCGTTCACACACTGTCCATCCGAGGGAAGGACAAGACTTTTCTGTGTAAACCTACGTTGTTATTCCACTGTGGAGAAAAAAAATCGGAAAATGTGCACTACAGGTGGTCCTGAACTTCCAAGCACATCCGATGAACACGATGTTTCATTTTTCTAAACAATCAAATCAGTGACGTAGTAATTCAGCCTCGGCCAGCCCCCGAAAAAAGCTTGTCATTAGCTGGGCCTCAGTGCTAAACTGTTTTCCTGAGAAGCCGATAGAGGCAAAGTGCTTCCCTTGAACATGCTAGTGCTCGCCCGCAAACAAGTTTTTGTTGTCAACACTCCAGGAAAAATTTAAGAATGGCTATCTTCTTCTATGCAGCCGTTTGAGTTTCCTTCTGTTCCCTCATCCCAGGCATTTCGAGATGTGTTTGCTCAGCGGGAGGTGGACTCTCTGATAGTTTGCTGTCCATCACGAGTAACACCGTCTTCAACTTCAACTTGCCAGTGGCAAGGAGAGCTTCGAGCTTTGAAGGTAACTTTGAAACTTATTTCTGCCAAACACAAACTTTTTTCATTGCCTGTGGACCGAAGCTTGCTAATGACACGGCTGCAGAATGGTTAATCGGAAAAATCCACAACTACAAATATTCTAGCTGAGCCTTAGGCCAACCATGTCAGTGTTCTGGGCCAGGGTTTTGTGTACGTTTCCTTTTGTTGGCCCTTCTCTACATTTCTTTCTGTCCCTCTCGGCTATTCACTCCTTTCTTTTACTTGAATTTTCTTCATTTTTCAATCTAGTGGAATCCGTGAAGGATATCAGATTAGTTTGCTAAGTCCCCCTCATCTCTCCAGTTATTTTATCACAGATTTTATTCGTTGCAATTGACTGGCCGAGAACTTAGACCGTGTTTGCCTAAGGTGCTGCACCTCAGCTTCGGCCCGTCAGTACTATTTCCCTCCAACTGACTGAGCTCTATATTTCAGTTCTGCTTTCGTCAGTCCCTGGTCTCTCAAACTGTCAAACTGCCATGCAGTGTAACTCGGTTCACTTTACACATTACACATACAGCATAGGTCTCTGAAGGGGCTGGAAATTTTCTTCTCCCAAGCAGCTTAATTCTCATGACATTTCAATGAGATCAAGTTTTTGTCTTCTACTTTTCTTTTTGGCTTGAGGCCAGAATTGTATTGGAACAGCCACTCGGTTTGGTAAATAACAGTAAATATGAACCTTTTCTGATGCCTCTATGTTATCTGTTCCCCCCTCAACCTTTCCCCTCACAGGCTCACGAGGAAGTTTGTCCGTTCATCGAGCGGCCGTGTCCCAATGGCTGCGGTGGGAAAGTTCGAGATTTGGACGTCGCTGAACATATGCAGCACCAGTGCATTGCCCGCCTTGTGCAATGTCAGCACTGCCATCAACACATCCCCTTTAAAGACATGGCCACTCATATAGAGACCTCTTGCCCAGATGCACCCATAGCTTGCCCGAACGGCTGCACAAGTCAACTTATACCGAAGCAACACGTGAGTAGTTTCAACAAAGTAAAGTCATTACCTTGTCAGTCTCATGCTGATTTGTTGATTGACATCATCTTATTTTTTTCAATCTGGCAGGTACCACAGAACTTTCTAACAGGATTCGGAACTAGTTTGATTATGTTTTGTGACAGTTCCTCATTTCCCCTTGTCTCTTTGCTGAGGGCTATAGGTGGGCTAGAACAAAATTCATCGGATATCTTCTCACGCTTATAATTTCTCAATATTTTCCTGCTTTTTGTTTCTCTGCAGATGGCTGAGCACCTAAAGAAGTGTCCGAAGCAGATTGTGAAGTGTGTATACAATCAAATGGGCTGCACGTATGAAGTAAGTACTACAATACACTTCTGCCATTTCAAACTGTAAAGAGGAGACTACATGAAAGATTATGCACACTTAGGGGCCGTCCTTATTTATCAATTGTTTTACAAATACGAACAGTGTTCGGAAGGGGGTGGGTGGGTTTTCTTCGTGTTCGAATTTAATCAGGCGATCAGCGGCACCTATCGCGGTGAATGTCACACACACATCGCTTCATGATCAAGTGCGTATGCATACTATGGTATGATCTCCGCCCGGACTTGAGCTCCAACGTTGCAACCAGCGCGTAGGTTCCGGCTGGGATGCTAAACATGCTAAATATAGGGCCTACATTGACTCATCATGCTAATGACGCGTTGACGACATGCAATGTTTGCAACGTGCAACGGACAAAACACCTCGACAGGACAACTCGACTGAATGTCTCAAACGTCTCGAACGTCTTGACAAATGGAACAAATGTGAACACTGTTCGCATCTGTAAATCAATCGATAAACACGGACGGCCCCTTAATGGGTTTTGTTGGGTCGATTCTCACCACAGGAGGTGAATCCGCTTATAGTTGGTTTGAAGAACTGAATCTCGCTCATCTTGATGTTCTTGTTGAAACACATCACTTCTATCTCTGACTTTTTGCTGCACCCTCTGTCTGCTTAGGGAACAAGAGATTCTCTGCCGCATCACCATAACGTCGACATGCCCTTCCACCTCCAATTGTGCTTCCAACAAGCCCAGCAGAGCCAGATGATGGTGGACCACCTGGACAAGGAAAACAAAATGCTTTCTGAACGCTGCGCAAGTCTGGAAAAGAACTTTGCTCGTTTGGAGGCGCTTCTTCAAGCAAACAAGGCGAGGACCTCACCATACCCTCCATTTACATTGAGCAAGCTTCCAGAGGCCCAGACCGTTGCCAATTATGTCCCTAGCTACGATGAAGCATCCATGCCAAGTTCCCAGCATGGAGGTGAATTGGGGTCAATGAGACAGTTGGCGCTAGGTAACGAGCAGCGCATCGCTTCTGCTGAAAGGTGAGCTCCTTTCCAAGATTCTACCTTTCATCACTCCATAGCCATCAAATCTTTTGTTGTAATTCTGGCCTTTGTTGAATTTGTCCAAAGGGATGAAAAGGCAAAGAACACAGTCCAAATAAACTGTCACACTGTACGAGCCTGTCAGGCAGTGAAAAGTGTCTGGGTGTGTGCACACGTGTGCGCCGAGAAACTTTCAGAGTTTGGCCCTTTTGTCCACTTCTCCGGGCCTGTCAATCAACGGCCGAAGGCCCAGTGGCCATTTTGCACTATGGCAATGAGCTTTAATCGATGCAGCCCCAGGGCTGCGACCACTTCCCCAGTCGCAGCGTACAGAGTACACTCAGATTTGCACCATTTGAGCCGGAGGTGAGAACAAGTTGAATACGAGCCCGAGCCAAATCGAGCCCGAGCCGGAGGCGAGTTTCAGTAGTTCGAGCAGGGAATGGGGAGCTTTTCAAACCCTGGGTGAAGCATGGGTCTATCAGCTAGTATGCTATATGCTTCTGGCGAAGGTTCCAAACCAACCTGCCACGCCAGTCGTTCGATTGTCCCATAAACCTCTTAAAAACTCACATGAGACCCATAGTCTCAGCTTACAAATGGATTTCTTATTGACTTGCCACAGCCTGGACAATTTTTATAAAGGATTAAATTTCCGTACAAAATACAAATGAAACATATCTCTTCTGCTGGTTATGGGTACAACTCAAAATTTGGGACAGAGAGCGGAACTCGGAATTTGGCACCGACATCAGAACTCAGAATTTAGGACAGAGGTCAGATCTCCATCACAATGTTCATCCTTCTGCTCCTAAACTTGACCTGCTTTTGATTTTTCATTCTTGTTGCAGAGCACTGGGTTTACTCAATGTTCAGCTGAGCGAGCTTAACATTCGCCAAGACTTGCAAGAAGTGAAAACGACGAACGGCGTGTTCATCTGGAAGATCTCCGACTTCCGTCGTCGACAGCAAGATGCCATCTCTGGCAAGACACCATCTCTTTACTCACCACCATTCTACACCAGTCCTTCTGGGTACAAGGTCTGTGCGCGTGTCTATCTCCATGGTGATGGTGGCGGCAGGGGAACGCACCTGTCGCTCTTCTTTGTTGTGATGAGAGGGGAGTTCGATGCATTGCTTCCTTGGCCATTTGGACAGAAGGTCACCCTGATGCTGCTGGACCAAAACCGAGCTAACCCTAGACACGTTGTCGAAACATTCAGGCCAGACCCAAGCAGCTCATCCTTCCAGCGGCCGGAGCAGGAGATGAACGTTGCATCGGGCTGCCCCCTCTTCCTTTCCCTCTCAGCTCTCGAGCACTCAACTCATTTGCAAAATGACACACTGTACTTCAAAATTGTCGTAAACCAGCACGGACTTCAGGCTCCAGATCTGACTTGACAAATGTGGATGGCACGTCTGGCCATGGTCCGATTGAAGTACCTTCCTTCCAATTCCAAGGGAGGAGAGCACCACAAGGAACTCCTCTCATCGTCGTCCCCCAGACACACAGCTTTAGCCCCCATCCTCCAGGCACGCCTCGCAAATACTTCCTTCTGTTTATGGTTTAGCAGCTTTGTCATTCTCATTTGTCACAATTTCTGTCGCACTGGTGCGGGCACCCTTGATCATCGTTACGAAACTTTACCAACATCTGAAGTCTCTATAGCATTCCTGTTGAAGCTCTCAAGTGCTGGTCGCACCAATGTATTTATTTGCAGCTTTGTATTTATTTGTAACTTAATGGCTTCATTATTTATCACAATCTTTTCAGCATGGCTTAAGAGAATATTAGTGCCGTTTTTTTTTTTTTGTCTTAAACGAAACTACACGTGTTTCATCTAGATTGCTCCTATGTTTAAATCTGTGTATTCTGTCGTATCAAGTATTATTTGTCCCCTCCCACTATACTATACTTACTGTTGGACTATTCCATTTAGGACCAAATCACTTGAATCTTTTGACACTATTTATTTACGAAAGTACCGCCACACACTGAGTGTGTTTGCTTGCGTGGACTGTAGACTTATCTTTGTACCGGGTGGAAGCACGCCTGGTAGATAATCAATGACAAGGTAGCTTGTCCGCTCTCGCTATCTTCTTCGCCCACGGCTCGTAGAGACTGAATGGTGCCGTCTTGCCTTTCGCATTTGCGATTTTCGCTCAATCATGCCATTTTGCACGGAATGCGACAAGCGCTTGCTATTTTCTTTGCGAATTTTGCTTCGCTGTCCTCGTGCGACGTGCACTGGCGAATTTCTGTGGTTTTGTTGCAAGACTTCTTCCCCGGCGACTCGCAAAATCTGCATGCTGTGTGCGCGAGTAGCGAGAAATGCGACATGGAAACGAGTGCGACAAATGCGAGCGATCTCAGTTACCTTGTTGGCGACTCGCACTGGCGAATTTCTGTGGTTTTGTGGCAAGACTTCTTCCCCTGGGACTCGCAAAATCTGCATGCTATGTGCGGAAGTCGCGAGAAATGCGATGTGGAAACGAGTGCGACAAAATGCGAGCGATCTCAGCTTACCTTGTTGGCGACTCGGACTGGCGAATTTCTGTGATTTTGTGGCCAGACTTCTTCCCCTGCGACTCGCAAAATTTGCATGCAGGTACTCGCGAAACGCTTTTCCTGCCCGGAGAAGAGTTGTCCAGGTTGGCTAGAATTCCTCTAGCCTTCACCAGA
>JAOWAR010157024.1:0-10780 GCA_028571005.1 Clathrina lutea
TGCGCAATTTTGAGTGCGCATGACCAGGATCCGGCCAACATGGACGCCTGAAAAGTTCGCTGGATCAACTCGATATGCAACTGGTTTCTCCATTGGAATATTGCGGTCGGCAGAGCATTCCTGGCTAGCTTGTCAGAGCTCCAAAAGTATGCGCAAGAAAGCGACAGACCGCACATACAAAGGGGTGTCTGGAGAATCGTGGTGCTAGGTGTGCCAAACAATCCTAAACGGATGGATGACCCTAGTATCTGTTCTAGAGTTGTCGAAGTCCTGTAGGTGAAACATTCTTCCATCTCCTCTTCTCTTTCCCCTGCATGTTGTTACTTTTTTTGTGAGTATCACTCTCAAGGCAAACGTCTGTGCTCGTTTATCCGGGATGGCAGTTACTACTGCAGATTAAGGGGTGGCTCATGGTTTTTATCCTGGGATTGTTTGGTCATACGCATTTCAACAGGGAGTTCGATTGAAATATTTCTCGTCTCTCTCTCCCTTTCCCTCTCGCTCTCTCTCTCTCTTTATCTCTCTCTCTCTCTCTCTCTCTCTCTCTCTCTCGTTCTAAACAACCTAACTTAACTTTCACTTGCTGCACAGTTTTTTTCTTCGTCTTATGGGAATACACCCCTTCCCAATCAACATCCTTTAAAAATCTTAGGTCATGTGAAATTAGTGAAGCTCTCCTTCATGCTTTCTTACCTTCCCAGCCAGGCCGACAGTAACACTGGCCAGTCACTGCATCACAAGTTGTGCCATGTCCATTACATTGGCAGCTCTGCTGACAGCGCAAGCCGTACTTTCCCATCTGTTGGCGCAAGGCATAGGAAAACAGAAGCAGAAGAACTCTGGCAACTGAAGTTAGAACAACATTGTGTTGGAAAAATCCACTTTGACCGAAAAACCGATCTTAGAGTGTTTGTGCTGTGATGCAGGAACATGTGTAGTGCTCTCTCTCTGTCTCTCTGTCTATCTTGTACCGATCTTTCTACTTGTTTCTGTCGACCTCCCCAAGGCTACCTTACTCACCGGACACGTTATGTCGCAGATCGTGCCTGACCATCCGGCTGCGCATGCGCAGTGGCCAGTTACCGGATCACAACTTCCACCGTTTTGACACGCACACGTCCGGCTGCAGAGGTAACCGTACCTTCCAGTGGAGCACCGCTGTGAACAGTCAGCGCCCTGCCATCCAGCGGTGCAGTTGCAGGAGCCGTCAACAAAGGAGCACATACCTCCATTCTGGCAGGAACAAGTGCTCATGCAGTTTGTCCCGTATCTGCCAGGAGAGCACCTTTGACTGCATCTGTCAAGCATCAGAAAAAATGCCTTCAGCGAGATTTCTTCCCTTTTAATCATCGGCGCATGAGATGATTGCCCTCCTGGCGACTTTACATGACAAGCACAATTGTTCGACAAAATATATTTTGATGAACAAGCTGTCCGCTGGTCATCCAGTGGTGGGATCAGGATGTGATTTATGGTAGGGAGGGGTCATAGAGAACTCAAGGTGCCAGCAGGTTCGGCAGCAGAGCCTGGAAAAAGTTTGCGAAATGATACATTTACAGATTACATTTACACAACTAAAATTGAAGAAGTCCTTACACCAGTGATTGGATGGGGGGAGGGGGGGGGGGGGATGCCACCTGGATCCGCCAGTGGTGTATCTAGGCAATTACTTGTTTGATGCCAGCAACTGTGATCTGACCTTAGGCGGTTCAAGTTATGAAGGACAATGACAACTAAAGTTGGGCTCAAACTGGCCTTACCTAGTGCCAGTGTAGCCATCAGCACAGATGCACTGTCCTGTAAAGGTGTTACAGGATGCGCCATTGTTGCAGTTGCATTTGCCTTGGCAGTCCTGGCCATACGTAAGGTCTGGACACAGGTAGTCGCAGCGCAGGCCAGCAAAACCCGCCGAGCAGTGACAGAGACCATTGAACTGGTCACAGCTAGCAAACAGTTCAGGAGGCGGAGGACGAAGAAACAGCAGGAAGGAATATTTCAAAGAAAAAGTTTGGAAATCGGTAGAAAAGTGTGGACGGTCGAGTGAATAAGAAGGAAAGAAAGTAAGGAAGGTTGTCAGGTCTCCGCCTGACTGGTTCCAAACTTAGACTACAGCCGTCTGCCGCAAAAGCATTCTGCCCCCCTTGTTGCCAACATTACAACGGCAGTTTCGGTCTAAAACATGGGAGTCGATATCAGATACGAAAACAGAGGGAAAAGAGAAGCAGACAAGCTTTTTCACGCTATACAGACATAGAGATTCTCCAAGCACCAGACGGCACCTCCTGGCCTTGCGCACAGTACCACCCACACCGTATTGGGCTTGCATACAGTACCGCCCACACCGTATTGGGCAAGTCATGTAAACTACACGTCAGCGGCAAACATAAAAGTCGGGCCCTGAGCCGGTATATGAACTTTAAACCAATAAAATAAAGAAAAGAAAAGAAAGGAAAGAAACGGCACAACAAAGGGCAAAGCTCAAGGAAAGCGAAACTGAAAGTCAAATGACACAATATAATCTGGAAATGATTAAAACCCTGCAAGAGAATGCGCTCTTGTGTGTGTGTGTGAGAGAGAGGGGGGAGAGAGAGCAACTGCAGACGGTAACCCAGAAAGATATAGAAGGACGCAGACATACACAAAGAGACTGCAGCTTGCACATCATCAGCCAAAAACAAACCTATTTGTAGCGTTGGTTTTGCATATGCAAGGCACACACACACCAGTGTTGTTGCGGTACTGCCACGCGTTGCAAGCTGTCCAACAAAAAAGAAAAGAAAAGAAATGAAAACAGGCCAACCCAGAGGGTGACATGCTGACAAGGTTCGAGGTCATCCCATGACAGCGGATTAAACCATGCAAGCATAAAAGTTACTGTGTGTTAAAACTAAGGGTGCGATGCAATGGCCATGGTAAAATTCATTCATTCCATGTTATTTTTATTTCAATATAGCTGTGTGGATAGTGGCTTACGGTTTTCACAGTACCGGCCTTTCCACGTCCCGCTGCAACGGCATTCACCCGTCACGTGATCACAGCTGCCTCCATTTTGGCACTTACATGGTTTGGTGCACCCACTACCATAGGAACCAAAAGGGCACTTGACAGAGCATTTATGACCTGTCCAGCCGGCTGTGCACAAGCAGGTACCGTCTGTGATGGAGCAGTTGGCACCATTGGTACACTGACACCTCCCAGTGCATTTCAGGCCATACTGACCAGGAGAGCAGGGAGTCGAGCAATTTGCTCCTTGGTAGCCAGGCTTACAGCTGGAGGAGAGGGTAAGGTCAAATAACAAGTCAATTTGTGGATTGGAACACTAAAGTACAAAGGGAGTTGATTTGTGAAAAACGACGAAAAGGTTTACTTACAAAGGAAATGTTAGAAATACTGGAGGGATGGCAAGGGATAGGTAGAGGAAGACGGAGCCTAGTTCAACAAAGAACTGCCAAATTTCTGGAAGGTTGTGATAGGACAGAACTGCAACATGAGGGATTCACACAGCCTGTTTATGCCTGTCCAGGAAAACCAGGTAGGGATCTGAAATTCTCAAGACAGCCGGTGTCCCGGAATCGTGGAATTAGTAGCAAGAGGGAAGAAAACATCAGGGAGAGATCAGTGGGGATAAATGGGGAGAGAAGAATGGGAGATAACGACAGGAAGTGGGAGTGTTAGAAATATACAACGGTTGGACTACTCACATACACTGGCCGGTGAACTGGTTGCACTGGCCTCCATTGACACAGAAGTGTGGACATGATGTCATACAATCAAATGTGGCACCATTAGAGGCGCAACGCACACTGCAGTCTGCACCCTTCCAGCCCAATGAGCAGGTGCAGGAACCATCAATATTAGAACAACTTGCACCATTCTTACAAGTGCATGACTTGGAGCACGCCAGGCCGTACATTCCAGCCGGGCATGAATTAACACAGCTGAAGATGAGACACAGGACATAGATAACAAATATGCCTATGTTGTCAAAGGCAATAGTCTTACCTTTTATTTCCTTGCTTGATCAAAAGTCCAAATTACTGATTGCTATAATGGACATTCTCATATAAACAGAACAAAATTTGCAGGGAATTACTGGAGACAAACAAGAAGAACAGATTGAGAATGAGCAGATAGACGAGGTGGAAAGGAGGGGGAGAGCAGCAAAATGTTGAAGAAGAGAAAGCGTACATGTAAGTCAATTTTTTCTTACCTTTGGCCGGTATATCCGGGCGCACAGGAACATTTTCCGTTGATATGATTGCATGTCGCTCCATTCCTGCAGTTACACTGCCTTGTGCAGCCACTGCCGTACGAGCCGGCACTGCATGGCAATGAGCAGATTGCTCCCTGTGTTGCCACAAGTGAGAGAATGACATGAAATTTCAACAGTAGTCCTCGGGAAAGAATATTTCAAAAAATTGCAATGTCTAAATACGCAGAGTTCAAACACCCCCATCCGCTACACACATACACACTCATCATTTTGATTCATTTCATGTTCAAGCTTTGGACTGTGAAGAAATGAAACTGAAAGAATGATGTGGAAGCTCTGAGCAGCCCAAAAAGCCACACCTATGTATTGGCCATGACACTCTTTGTGGTCCAATGCCAGCACAGGCTTTCTTAGTTTGCTCGTACGCGTGCTGATTGGCCACAATATTTGAAACTCTATCAGGACTACATCATGTTACAGTTTGTTATCTTCATGATGAACTGATGGTACAATGACGACAGTTCTAATGGTCTTTCGCAGGCAGTCTTTGAGTCTGAAGAGCCAGTAAATGCCCTTAAGCTTCCTGTATTCCTCACTTTTATTCTGTTCACAATGATTAAAGTTGTTATATTTACATGATGAGATATCAAACACTCAGGTATAGGCGTAATTTGGCACAAAGATCAGCAGTCGGCCCTTGAGGCTGTTGTTTGAAGCACCATTGATCAAAGAAAGTACCGATGTATTGCAAGGTACCACGGATGACATCATGTAGCGACAACATTTGCGTGATGACAGAACACATGACATGGTTGCACTAACTATATATTATGGTGAGAGACGAGACAGAAAGAAAGAAGCGAGTTTATCTCAAAATTTGACGAAGTGTCTCGAAACGGTGGTGTTTACTCTACTGAGTACACTTCATCAGCCATCCCAATAAAGCACTTTCGTGGTTTACTTGCCGGAATTAGAACTTGCCTGCACAAGCTAGCAATGGTTAGAGCCCACACCAGCTCATTGTCTTTAGGATTGTAGCAGCTCATTGTCTTCAGGATTGTAGCAGCTCATTGTCTTTAGGATTGTAGCAGCTCATTGTCTTAGGATTGTAGCAGCTCATTGTCTTTACGATTGTACCAGCTTATTGTGTTTAGGGTTGTACCAGCTCATTGTCTTTAGGATTGTACCAGCTCATTGCCTTTAGGATTGTACCAGCTCATTGTCTTTAGGATTGTACCAGCTCATTGTCTTCAGGATTGTACCAGCTCATTGTCTTTAGGATTGTAGCAGCTCATCGTCTTTAGGACGGTAGTAGCTCATTGTCTTTACGATTGTAGCAACTCATTGTCTTTAGGATTGTAGCAGCTCATTGTCTTTAGGACTGTAGCAGCCCATTGTCTTTAAGATTGTAGCAGCTCATTGTTTTTAGGATTGTAGCAGCTCATTGTCTTCAGGATTGCGGCAGCTCATTGTCTTTAGGAGTGTAACAGCTCATTGTCTTTAAGATTGTCACCTTGGTTCCCACAACAATCTTGCTGCTCTACACTTTCAAAATGTACTCTACGTCAGATCTCTCAAATCTCCTCCTCCAATCTTTCCATTTAACCACCTGTATTCTCGGCATAACAAAGACCTTTAAAATGAAATATACATCATTTCAGTGAGAGCATCTGAAGAAAGTTTCCCTTTCAGGTTTATTCAAATGATGATTTCATAGCTACAGCGCAAAAAGTCTCAATTCACTTAGAATAGCACGTTTTCTCATGGGCAAAAGCAGCTGGAAAGCATTCTTAAGGTATATAATTCAGCACATCACTATACTACAAAAAGAAGATCACACGCAGTGACATTTTGTAAATACATGCAGTGGGTCATTCCACATTCCGGCTACACCCTTTTCTTCCATCATTGTCGATTCAAATTTCAGTTTTCCAAAGACTTGGAAGTGCTCCACAGCCAGATTCCTTGGTCGGTATCCAAAAAGGTCAAAACAGGGATTTGCCTGAGTGTTAGTCACTCACCCGCCAGCCTGCAGTGCAGGTGCACGCTCCGGTCTTTGAGCTACAGGCCGCACCATTTTGACAGGCACATTGCAAAGTGCAGTCCGGGCCATACTTACCAGCCGGGCAGGGGGTTGAACACCTGAAAGGTGGCAAGAAAGAAACTTTATGAAAGAAATGCTAACATATCTGATCCTTGCAATGCATTGGAAAACGTGGTGAGATGGATGGCTTTGTGCATGAAGCACATGAAGCTTTTTCTGCAATGACTTGGGAGAATTGATTCATACTTGACTCCTATGTTTTACTAGACATCACTTTCAACACAAATATGCTGTGTGTGTGCGCATGTGTGTGTTGGGATGTGTTGTGTGTTGCGTGTATGTACATGTCTGTATGTATGTGTATGCGTGTTTCGTTCGTATTTAACTGGCCAAGAGCTATACCATCTTCTAGGCCATAGAATCCAGTGTGGAAACGACAGTCCCATTACCCACATGCATCTTTGCTTGAGAAGTCCATTGTGGACAATGAACGCAACTCTTGTTGGCATGATAAGAGGTTTGTTGTCGTTGGTTCACTGCCAATCGTTAGGCGTGATCATGTGGAGAAAACCACTTAAGATTCTTTTATGAATATGGTTAGTTGCTTTCTTTAGGCAAACCAGTCCCAACTTCTGGGCCCCCGTTCAGGAATTAAATCTGCAAGGCAATGACAGGATTTTCTGAGAGAGACTCGGCAAGGTGATCGGGTTTATTTTCCGGACACTATGTCAAACTTCCACAGAAGCATTTAAATTTCGCCAAGAGAAAGAGTAGACAGCGGGTGGATTGAAAACAGAAAAAGTGGTTTTTGGTTTTTAGCTATGAAATGGCAAAAATGTGTGCATAAACCCCGGTCCAAAATTAGGGGAAGGCTTAAGGGGTCGGAAATGACACATAGAAATGATATATAGAAATGAGTACATAGAAATGATACATAGCGCAACAAAAAGATGCGAACCAGCTGCAGCTATCACTCACGTCGTCCCCATGTATCCAGCAGCGCATGTGCATTGTCCATTGATAGGGTCACAGCTAGCACCATTCTGGCACTTGCAGCTATTGGCGCAGTTTTGTCCCCACTTGTCAGAAGTACATGGAAGCTCACAGTTTGTGCCACGCCAGCCCGGCGTGCAGAAGCACTTGTGTGTTGTTGAATATCGGTTGCATGTTGCTCCATTTTTGCAGTTGCAGAACTTGCAGCCATAGCCGTAATAATTGTTTGGACAGACTATCGACAGAGAGAAACATACCCTCAACTGTTTTGGTACATATACAAGAAAGCAGCATTGACATCAATATGAAAAAGCCTTTCTTTTCATCTAAGCAATGCACTTGAACCTTGCACATCATGAGCACGAGCTGTATGCTAAATGGAGCCTTAGGCCGTTCGGTTCGGACTTTTGGGCTGCAGTTTCGCATTTCAGTATCAGAGTCTAGGCACCTAAATGCTTCGGCCGTGCACGTGCATGCATGTATGCCATGGTACGGTGTTGCATGCATGTATGCCATGGTACGGTGCTGCATGCGTTGCATCTGCATGGCCGACGCGATCTTGCACGCGCTAGATACATCGATTTGGGTGATCACATCAACATTCAGAACAACAAACCAATCAGCTGCCAGGAATTCCTTCGCAGAACTTATTCGTGAATCGGCCCAAACGTCCGGACACGCCGGCCTAAGGGACATGGTGAAAATGGTGCATAGTGGCTACTTTATAAGTGACAAGTACAAGTATAGTCGTCCTGCCATATATGTTCTTAATCACATACCTCAGCCGTGATGCCTCACACCCAGCCGTGATGCCTCACACCCAGCCGTGATGCCTCACACCCAGAATGTTTTTAATCATATACCTCAGCCGTGATGCCTCACACCCATCCGTGATGCCTCACACCCATCCTTGATGCCTCACACCCAGCCGTGATGCCTCACACCCAGAATGTGCCCACATGCAGCCAGGACATACTCACACTCAGAATGTACACCAAAACAGAGTGTGAAAGATGATGCTAACATTTCCTCTCTCTTTCTCTTTCTTCGCTCAAGCATAATCTAATTGTTCATCCTTCCCTCTCTCTTTCTCTCTCAGGCCTCCTCTCTTTTGTGTCTTCTCCTTTCTCCTCTCTTCTCTCTCACCCGTCTGTCTCTCCTCTCTTTCACACACACACTGTCTCTCCCAGGCATACTCTCGTCAAATTCCTTCTCCCTATGTCTCTCTCGGGTTTTCTGGTTTTCTCCCTCCTCTCTCTTCTCCTTTTTTTGCTTCCAGGACGTCTCCATGATCAGTGTTTGCACCAAACAGTCTAGCCTTTGTCTCATTTCCTGCTGCTGCCATTTGAACACTAGCTTTCCATCCTGCACTGCATACCCTCTCCCAGGTAGCTTTCTGATATACCTTGTGTGTTGAAAATTAGATGTTGAGAATTCAGCAGTTCATGTTTTTAGGGAGAAGATGGTCATTACCGTTTGCTCCAGAGAAGACAGCCTGCTTAATGCTGGTGAACTGTTTCCCTTCATAAGTACAATACAACGAGATTAGATCTTTGGCTGGCACTTTCTTAGTTTCTTTACATTCTAATGAAGGTGGCTGATAGACTCACGTGACTGGCAGTAGCTTCCTTGGTAGCCTGGGCGGCAAGAGCACTTGCTTGGTGAGGTGCAACTTCCGCCATTTATGCAAGACGGATGGCATACCGCTGCGTTTCAAGACGGAAGCAATAGTTAGGAGGGGATATTGAGACAATATAATTCTGTTTATTCATTTAAAATTCTTACTCAAAGCCGTATAAACAAGATTATTTTGGAGTGAAGGCAAAGAACAAAGAAGACAGCACCAGTGCTCTGTTTTGTCTTCATCCAGGCTCTTTTTACTGCCACCGTGTGCACGGATTAAGCCGTGAATTACATCCCTGCAACGTGGACCTGGAGGGACATGATTTGCTGGCCTGCATGATGATAATATTAAGGAAATTACATTTGACCCAAGGTTATTTATTGAAGTTTGTTTATAGAAGGGAGAGCATATTCAGATATGCTGACACATTGAACCCTGCCAACTATTGCCAGTCAAGTGATGCGATGTCGTACATTATCATCTCACGGGTTTGGGTTGTGGTGGGTGGGGGCAACGGCTTGAAAGCTTCCCTTAGCTCTGTTGTTCTTTGAAGGTCAAAGAAAACATTGTCATGCCTACAAATTTTAATCTCCATTTATCCACTTTAGGACATGCAATTTAACCAGCTGTGGCTTTTGAAAAAATGCCCCAGAACAAGACAAAGACGTACAGCTCGGAATTATTGTGCATTAACCTACGTTTTTGCCAACTTGTCCCAGTCAGCGCAAAGACATCATTAACCTACGTTCTGGCCAACTTGTCCAAGTCAGCACAAAGATATCATTAACCTACGTTTTTGCCAAATTGTCCAAGTCAGCACAAAGACATCATTAACCTACGTTTTTGCCAAATTGTCCAAGTCAGCACAAAGACATCATTAACCTACGTTTTGCCAAATTGTCTCAGTCAGCACAAAGACATCATTAACCTACGTTTTCGCCAAATTGTCCCAGTCAGCACAAAGATATCATTAACCTACGTTTTTGCCAAATTGTCTCAGTCAGCACAAAGACATCATTAACCTACGTTTTTGCCAAATTGTCCCAGTCAGCACAAAGACATCATTAACCTACGTTTTTGCCAAATTGTCCCAGTCAGCACAAAGATATCATTAACCTACGTTTTTGCCAAATTGTCCCAGTCAGCGCAAAGACATCATTAGCTTACGTCTTTGCCATATTGTCCCAGTCAGCACAAAGACATCGTTAACCTACGTGTTCCTTGGGCCGCCCAGTCCGGACTTTTGGGCCGGTTCGCGAATAAGTTCTGCGAAGAAATTTCTCGCAGCTGTTGAGTTTTCTGTCACTGAATGTTGATGTGATCACGCAAATCGATGTATCTAGCGCAGCGCAAGATCGCATCGGCCATGCATGTGCAACGCATGCAACACCATGGCATGCATGCATGTGCATGCCCGAAGCTTTTAGGTGCCTAGATTCTGATAGCCAAATGCGAAACTGCGGCCCAAATGTCCGGATCGGATGGCCTAAGGTTAAGAACTTGTCCCAGTCAACACAAAGACATAACCTACGTGCTTGACAACGTGTCCCAGTCCACCCAGACCTGCAATGACAAGTGTTGGGCGACGCACACTTGCCACCATTAAGGCAAGACTGGGAGCAGACTGCAGGGAAGACAGACACCACAGATAGGGACAGAGGTTGCATGGCTTTTTGGCTCTGAGGTACACAGGCCACAGCAAAATTATTGCAGAATCACATTGGCTGCAAGCATCACGTGGCATTTTATAGTACAAAAAATCTTGCAGATTTGTAAAAAAGGGCTTTTGATTCAGGGTGCGACATCTGTGGTGGTAGCAAGTAATTGTGTTATCAATGTCTCCTGCCAGTATACTGGAAAATCTTTGACTTACTTGATGTCCATTTGTGGGTGTGCTTTCTTGTTG
>JAOWAR010157035.1:0-10779 GCA_028571005.1 Clathrina lutea
ACTATTGATGGGGATCATATGGTATTTCGTCTTCCAAAAAGGGGTAGAAGAAAGGCTAAGCATGGCGTTCTGACATGCAAAAGCGTTAGGAGTATTTATCAAGGTTTCGTGCGACAACAGCCATAGAAGATCTTTTTCGGTCAGTCTACTTTGGTGAAAACCTAAAGTTTAAAATCGATCCCTCCCCACTTTTTGTACGAACAAAATAGTCAGAATTTTTGTCTTCTTAAGAAAACAAAGATTCCGACCGTTTTGGTTTGGTGAGGAAACCTACACCGTCGCCAGGTGATCACCAGGGTTAGGGCAGTCTGCATTGGTACGCTTGTGTGCGCACGTGGAAACGGCTCGTTGTCCGTGACGTTCGTGGATGTATCATCGGTGTGACAAGCTGTGTCATCCCTTACTGTCACTTTGACTTGAAGTCTTGGAGTCAGCGAGTTCTTTCTTTGTTCTTTCAAACAACCACTCTATGTGGACAACAGAAACTGAAAGACTTTCTTTCCCAGCATGTCGGACAGCAGGAAATCCACTCTTTTTGCCAGAGTAATTAAGATAATATATTCTTTTTTGATTTGAGCCACATGTCTGCCACCTGGGGTTCCGATCTCAGAAAATTTTACTATGTTTCACCAAGGAAGGGCTCTTGTCTACGTTGGATCTTGCTGTTATTACCGAGACCTAAAGAACACAGGGAACAAATTAGTGTTGAAACGAATACATCGAATACTCGGTATTCGTTCGTTAAGATTTCATAACGAACTCATTTTTCACTACAGTAACATTGTACGCGGAAGAACGCATGTGGTCCTGACTAAGGCTGGCCTATGTTCTTAGTTTTAGGATACCAGCTTGCTTTCTTACAGGGAGGGTTATTAAATCTGCGGAATCTAGCCTGTCGCGTTCTAAAGCGTACGTTCTAAACCGCAAACAGTTTCTACTCTTCACAACCTTGGCACACTGCCCGTTGCAGCTGTTCCAGAACGTCCTTGGACCTCCAACTCGAGCTCTTTGTAGGCATACCGTCTCCCCAAACTACACTGTACGTGCCAATGGCTAGCGCGATGACAAGCTGCCAACCCTTACAAAGTCGACAACACGATGTTGGCCTGCACTGTACTGCATAAAATTTAATACTGTAACGCATAGGCTACATGATTGACAGTAGCAAGTAAACAATGGAGTCCCGATAGCCTACCCTGTTTGCCTTCGGATGCACGAGGAAGCTCAAGCTAGGACCAGGGAGACTTGTGGAGGAGCACGGAGAACACCTGGCGACAGAAACCTGCAGTCTTGTGGTGCTCCGCGTGCGACGTCGTAATCACTCATACTCCAGCGCTGAACGTGCATAAGGCCATGAAGCACTCTGCGGAGCCGCAAGCAAGACGGCAAGCAGCGCCGATCAGACAACTGTCAGCAGCCCAGTCAGCGTCCTGTCCCATTGGCGGGAGTTCCGATCAATCGCAATGACAAGTCCGATGAAGAACTTCAAGAAGGCACCGCCGGGGATATCACGGGTCTTGGCCGTCGGGGTCAACCGAACCGGAAGCGATAATGCACTTCAAGCGGACGATGTTTCAAACTCTCGACGAAATGCAGGCTAATAACATCCATTGCGCTGTGACGAAGGCTGTAAAAAATTACGGCTTGCACCATTCGCTGGTGGCAAAGTGGGGAAGGAGCCACACGAGGAGGAAAGCTAGATAAAGCGTTAGTAGCAGTGGCCGTAGGGGTTCTAGAACACCAAGTAACGGGTCCCCGGCTTTGGCGCACGGTGACGTCATGTGACGTCACAATCTTGGGACGTAATCATGGTGACGTCACCCCGACGTCACAATCCTGTGACGTAATCACCATGGCGACATGTGACGTCAGAATCTTAACTGCCAAATTACATCATGCATATGACGTCACAACCCTTTGACATCATGCGTATCATGCTTATATAGTATCCTAACCGTCTATAACGTAGTATCCTAACCGCCTAACTTATGACGTAAAATATTTCGCTCTTTTTTCGCTAAGTTTTTGTTGGTGACTTAGGGTTCCCCATTCTCCAATCTCCCTCGAAAAATCCCCGTTCTCCATTCTCCCTCGATAAAATCATAAGTAACGAAAAATAACCACCCGCTTCTACGTCGAAAAATCTGCGTTTCCCTTCGGCAAAATACCCTCACGCTCGGCAAAACACCCTCTTCTATCTCCTTCCGCTTGGCAAAATCCACCCATTCTCCGTCGAAAAATCCCCGTTCTCCCTCGACAAAGATAATCCCTCACTCTCAGCAAAACACCCTCACGCTCGGCAAAGCACCCTTTTATCTCTCCACACTCCCGCTGGATAAAAAATCCCTCATTCTCCGTCGAAAAATCCCCGTTCTCCGTCGAAGTTGACTACTCAAAATCCACCAGATCTCCGTCGAAAAACACCCCATTCTCCCTCGACAAAAATAATTCTGTTTCTCCATCGATTGAAATGCACCCGATTTCCGTCGAAAACTACCCCGTTCTCCCTCGACAAAAATAATTCCCTGTTCCGCCGATCTCCGGACGCCAGCTTCTCCGTCGATCGAAGGTCTAAACCTTGATTATATGCCTCCGGAGTAATTCTCCTATCGAAGCTCCAAGTTTCTCAAAGCCTTCTTCGAAAGCCGAAACTCTAAACCTCGATCGCCCGAAAAATACTCTGCCTACCGAGTACTTCTCCGTTCGAAGTTCCAACAAAGCCTCAGGACTCTGAAAAGTCCTTCCGACCTCTATCAGCGATTTGAAACAATAACCAACCGTCCGGTTATTCCCAAAGCTATAGTCCCGATCTACCGAGCTGCAGATGGGTACGCTGATACGTTGTATGTATGGGCGTCCATGCCAGGCAGCCCGGTCGAGCCTTGATACAAAGAACTAGCTTTCAAAACCATATCTCGGTAACGCCACTCAAAATGATCAAAAATCCGAAACATGTCTCTCCCATGTCACAATGTTGTGAGCCGCTCAAGTGTGATCCTTCGAGCCCGGACTAACTTTCAAAACCATGTCTCGATAACGCTAACTCCACTCAAAATGTTCAAAATTCTCAGTGTACCTACGAACAGTAACCCAGCGTATCTGATCACTCGAAACTCATCCGAAACATTCCCTTTTCGCTTCACCCGAACTTTCCAGATCTCAGGCTTATCAATTACGTTGGAGCTACTGGAACTCATCTTCGAAGACATGAAGTAATCAACAATGGGGAAAGTTGCTGGTGGCATAAAGAGAAACCGCTTCTGTCAAGCTGCTCAACGGATGTGATACAGAGTGATGGTGCTTTTGTTTCCGTGATCATTATCCTATCCATTTATCTTTACCCGTCAATTTTTCAATAACCTTGACAATAGTATCCGGTTAAAACTTTCAGAATGGACTATCGTTCGAAATTTCAGGATGAATCTCAACTCAGATAACCACGAATCAATAACTCTGGTCATAAATTTCAGGAACCCAGCATCTGATCACTCGAAAGTCCTGCGAAACTCCCTCCCTACGTAGATACCCCTCTAACCAGCGGCTACATCGAACTTCCGCCCCACTGGGAAAATAAACAGGTATGTCAATTGCTTCACCCTAGGCTACAAAAGCTCATCATTACGATTCGAACTACTTGATCTCGCCTTTCGTCGAATTTGGTTTCCGCTCGTTCTCACCTCCAGCTTGAAAGACGGGAGTCCCATACATTGTACACCGCGCGTGGGTGAGTAGTGATCGCAGCCCCAAGACTGCTTCGATTCAAGTCATGGGTAAATGCCCGATGAACCTTTACTTTCTTTCAAAGACGACGACCAGGCATGGCCAACCAAGGAAATGACCAGTGGGATCTCCGCGACAATTCCAGTGGCTACCCCTTGCCCCGTCTCAACGTTCAACACAGACACCGTCTGACATAGATTGGAGACAGTTTCTTCCGGTTCCACGACTGAACAGTTTTATAGGTGATCCACTGTCAATTCTTTACGTTTCGTTTCGTCCGAGCCTTTTAGTTTTTGCTTCGTCCGACTCATGACCATTGTTTTAAACCTCACTTCGTTGAAAGATTTACCGATTAACCCTCATCCGATCGAAACAACGCTGGAATCAGGTAGATGACAAGCACTTCTTCCCGAGTATTTAGAAAAGTCTACACGCATTTGTGTCCCACGACTTTTCCACGTAATGAAATCTGTATTCCTAAAGGTGATGTTAGTTTTAGAATGGCAGCGACGTTACTCTAGGCTCTCGACCTGAATTTTTCATTTATTGATACAATGTTGTGAAATATCTCCTTCCACGCCAATGCTGAAAGGGGAGAAAAGGTCTGGTATTGGAGATGATCCTATACCTGCGTTTTTCCATATATTTCGTTAAGCTCATTTTTTTCAAAAATTCCCTTCATCTGACTGTTTCGAAACGCTTCTAATTTCGCAAAAGGACTCCACGCTGAACTGTTTTCTAAGAGCTTTTGTGCATGACGCTGTCGTTTCTACGTCGAGAACCTTAGGAATCCTTTTCGGTCATGAAAGGCTACGAATTGTATGCCGGAGTTGGATGATCCTTTACTTGCTTTCCAAAATCTTGAACAGGTAATTTATTTACCAACCAAGGAAATAACCAGTACAGGGGACCCTAGTGGGCATGTCTGGTAGCTAACCCTTGCCCCGTCTCGACGTTTACCACGATATAGATTAGCCATTGTTTTTTCCGATCCCACGAACAGTTCTATAGGTGATCCACTGTAAAATCTTTAGGCTTCGTTTCACCCATGCATTCCAAGCGTCGATCGCAATTCATGGGTTGTGTAGCATGGTGCATGACTGGCATGACTGAGTAGTGCTAGTAAACACTTTGCGCACATCAATGGCCGCCTACCGCTATGTGGGTGCAGCTGCTCAGCTCAGTACTGGTACTAGTAGCACTGTCAGGCCCGTCCGTGATCTTTTTTTTTTCTTTTTTTTTGTTACTGCTTCGCGATCGCTTGCGAGTTTTGCGATACGTCGCTACGCCATATTAGCGTACCCATCTGCAGCTCGGTAGATCGGGGCTATAGCTTTGGGAATCATTGGACGGTTGGCCATATTTTCAAATCGTTGATAGAGGTCGGAAGGACTTTTTCAGAGATCGGAGAAAAAGAGAATCATTTTTGTCGAGGGAGAACAGGGTGTTTTTCGACGGAGATCGGGTGGATTTCAATCGACGGAGAAACAGGATTATTCTTGTCGCGGGAGAATGGGGTATTTTTTGGCAGAGATCGGGTGGATTTTGAGCAGTCGACTTCGACGGAGAACAGGGATTTTTGGACGGAGAATAGGTAGATTTTCCGGAGCGGAAGGAGAGAGGAGAGGGTGTTTTGCTGGGCGTGAGGGTGTTTTGACGAAGAAAAGCGGAGAGTTTTCGAGGGAGAAGCGGGTGGATTTTTTTCCGTCAACTTATGATTTTTCGAGGGAGAATGGAGAACGGGGATTTTTCGACGGAGACCGGAGAATGGGGAATCTTCAGTTAGCCTTCGGTATTTTCTCAAATTTGAATTATTTCCGTTATCTGCGAAATCACGTCACCAACAAAAATTAGCGAAAATTAGCTAAAAGCCTGCGTCACGCTACGTCGCCAACAAAAATTAGCGAAACAAAAAGCGAAATGCAGCGGTTTATGACCTCTGTGCCCGGGTTGACGCCCTCACCGGAAGCCGAGTCGAGGCCATGGAACAAGACCAGAGGAAAGCAGACATTATCGTTTCTGGCCTTCCGCAGCACGGTCAACCTCCACAGGAAGTGATCAGGAAGTTTTTTCTCAAATGATTTCCACGCCCCGGCGATCACCCCAGTCGAGGTACTCACCCTTCGCAACTCACGTCAACCAGAGTCACCACGATTCCTTGTGAACTTTACCTCGGCCAAAGAAAATTACGCCGTTCTTCGAGCCTGCAAAGCGCCCGGGGCCGCCCAGGCAATTCCGTATCGGAAGATCTGATGCCGGCACAGCAAGCCCGTCGCAGGCAACTTCTGCCCGAACTTCGGCGACGAAGGCAGGCAGGGGAAATCGTTTTTCTTCGCGGCGATCGCCTCTTTGAAAAGGACACTGAAAGAGCAGCACCAAGAGCGTTGGCCATCTCTTCTCATCCACGCCGCCAATGACAGGTTCCAGTCAGTACTTCCTTCAGATTAATGCACATCATAGCAGCTTGTATCAAAAAGTAGACGAGTTGAAACAATGTTACACTTCACTTCCATGTTTGCCTCTTTTCGTTGCTGTGTGTGAAACTTGGGCCAGGTGTGATGGCTCATATCCTGACCCAGACTCCCTGTTCTCAATTCAAACTATACCCTACCCCGCCGTCATCGCCTACACCGCCCCTGAGGCGGTGTTATGCTTTATTTTCATCCCTCAATCGCCACGTCACTGTGTCATCACCACGACATTTAGTCTAGCAACGGAGAAGACTTGTGGGCCCAAGCCAACATCCCTGCAATAGGAAAAGTCTTCATTGCCTGTGTTTACCGACCACCGTCCTCAGACTTTCCTAATTCCCCCTGTATGTGTTTCGTCATTGCCCTTTCGCATAGCACTAAGTTTATCGGCACTGTACTTATCTCCCACTGATCTTATCCTCTGAATTCTACTTCACCGACATGATGTTTATCTTAATAATTTGAAGTCCCCTCTAATTGGGATTTCTTGCCATCGTGTAGGTAATAAAATACAGTACAATCGAAATATTTTACGTCATTGGTTAGGTGGTTAGGATACTACGTTATAGATGGTTAGGATACATGATAAGGCATGATGTCACAGGATTGCGAAGTCTTATGCAGATGTCATTTGGTGGTTATAATTCTGACGTCACGTGACGTCACAGTGATACGTCACGGGATTGTTACGTCATGGTGATGTCACCGTGATTACATCACAGGATTGTGGCGTCACGGTTACGTCATGTGACGTCACCGTGCGCCAAAACCGGCCCAGCAACGGACCCGTTGCTAGGTGTTCCAGAACCCCTGCGGCCACTACTACTGGCGTTTCAATCATCCAGGCGTCGCATGCAACAGGCGTGCAGACAACAAGGCGACGAGAAGACGTACTTCCATCCTGGCGCGTGCCCAGTGTACGAAGAGGAGGAAGCGGCAGTGGCGGAACTCGCAAAGCAGGCACGCAGCCAAGGAAAGAAGTTGTCGGGGCGGTGGATCTGCGTTACGATGAAGAAGGAGATTCACGAAAAAGAAGTGAGCAAGCAGCTGATAACTTTAAAGCTTCTATCGGATGGTTCAACGCCTTTCTGTGCCGCCACTCACTGTCCCTTCGGGCGAAAACTAACAACAAAGCTAAGTCGGTGGGATAACGGCTACCGAAGATAAAACGGTGGCATGGAAAGTTTGCGGCGTCAGCTAAAGCGTGGGCCCAGGCATATGGGCTGTGGGGCAGACGAGATCCAGACTATCGGTTCAATGTGGACCAGGTCCCACTGTCCTTGGAAGACAACAATGCAAAGACGTACGGCCAGAAAGGCAGCAAGCACATCTGGGTGAAATCGTCGAAGAAAGGCGACAACACGCTCGAAGCCACGCTTCAACTTTGTGTCTATTTGGAAGATTCACCAAGTATCGAGCAGTCTTACGGCGTTGTCATCTTCCGTGGCTAGGGAAAGAGGATCTCCAAGATAGAAAAGAACAATGTGACAAGCGTGTGCAAATATAATTTTAACCAAAGGCATGGACAGACACAAAGTTCTACAAGTGGTACGCCAGGAGCTTTTCCCGATTTCATCGACTAGAAAATGAGCAGCCTGCTGATTTTGAACAACCTCGCAGCCCAAACGGCTTCTGCTGTTCAGGAAACATACCAGGAAGTCAATATCAAGTTGCATTTCCACCCCACAGATACCACAGACATGAACAGCCCCTATGTGCTGGTATTGGGCTGAGAACGAAGCAGCTTATCAGGGAGAAGCAAGAACTGTGGCTGGACGAAGGCACCAATTCTGACATGTGGGCAGATGGAAAGATCCCTGCATGGCAGAGGAGAGTGCTAATCACAAAATGGTTTGGCGATGCCAGGGAGGAGGTCGTCAACACTGTGAACATCAGAAGAATAGCAGAAAAGACAGGCTGCTTCATGACCAGGGATGGCACACGTGATGACCTCATCTGTTCTCAAGCAACAACCGAGTACACATTCTCAGACGGGGATGCTGGGAGTGACATCGGAGAAAGCAGTGCTGATGAGGATGACTTTGACAGTGATCTTGAAGTTTTCTGTGATGGCTCTGAATCAGATTTGAGCAGTGCTAGTCAGGATCAGAGAGCTTTCCAGCTATGCGTGTTGCCATGAAAAGTCTTCATTGTGTAAACATCACTGATTTTGCCCAGCCAGGATGGCTCTTACCAGAGAAGTTCTTTGGCCAGGGACATTCTTAGCATCAGGCTGGACGTTCTTAAGGGATTTTAGGCTGGAGGTTCTTTGGCTCGACGTTCTTCGATGTACAATGTTACTGTAGACTGAAGTGATTAATGGCATACGGTCATAGTATAGACTGAAGTGCCTCAGAGCATTCGGTCATAGTAGAGACCGAAGTGCCTCATGGCATACGGTCATAGAGTGAGCCGAAGTGCCTGATATCACACGGTCATAGTATAGACCGAAGTGCCTCAGAGCATACGGTCATAGCAGAGACCGAAGTGCCTCATGGCATACGGTCATAGTGTGAGCCGAAGTGCCTGATATCACACGGTCATAGTATAGACTGAAGTGCCTCAGAGCATACGGTCATAGTAGAGACCGAAGTGCCTCCTGGCATATGGTCATAGTACAGACCCAAGTGCTCCATTGCACACAGTCGTAGTGTAGACGGAAGTGCCTCGTGGCACACGATCATAGTACAGACCGAAGTGCCTCATGGCATACGGTAATGGTATAGATCCAAGTGCCTCATATCATACGGTCATAGTATAGGACGATGTGTCTCATTGCATACGGTCATAGTATGGACCGAAGTGCCTCATGGCATACAGCCTTAGTCTAGACTAAAGAGCCTCCTGGCATACGGTCATAGTATAGACCGAAGTACTCCATGGCATACGGTCTTAGTGTAGATTAAAGTGCCTCACAGCACACAGTCATAGTGTAGACCGAAGTGCCTCCTGGCATACGGTCATAGTATAGACCGAAGTACTCCATGGCATACCGTCTTAGTGTAGACTGAAGTGCCTCATAGCACACGGTCATAGTGTAGACCGAAGTGCCTCATGGCATATGGTCATAGTGTAGACCGAAGTGCCTCGTGGCATACGGTCATAGTATAGACCGAAGTGCCTCATGGTGTACGGTCATAGTATAGACCAAAGTGCCTCTTGGCACACGGTCAAAGTATAGACCGAAATGCCTCATGGCACACGGTAATACATATAGTATAGACCGAAGTGCGTTATGGCATTTGGTCATAGTATAGAGCACAGTGCCTCAGGACACACGGTAATGGTGTAGACTGAAATCGCTCAGTTCAGCAATCGGCAAAGCTTAACCCTATCCGTCCGGTAATTTTCTCTCAGAACATCATTCGCATGTTTTAGGTTCCCCTCCACAAATGTTTTGTTCAAACGTCCAAAGTTGGTGCATTCTTAGACCATTGAGACTAGAACGCTCTTATCAAGGTTGGTAGTTCTATCCTTCCAAACCACAACAGTTTAGGGATGGAATGTATATTACTCCTCCTGATGCATTTGGAACAGCACAACGAAGCCCAATAAGTGAAATGTTTTCTTCAACCCCACAGACATCTCTGCTCATTCTTAATGATACAAAATCGTGGTTGATTAAACTAACGTATCACTCTTTGCGCTGTCTCTCAAATCTCAGTTTGAGTTCATTGCGGTGGAAGCTGTCCTGACATCTGACTTCTTGCTATGCACATTATCCACAAATACTTCAAACCGGCAACAGATCGGATTGTAAGTCCATTCCCTATTGCAGTATGCCCAGCTGTGAAGTATAAAGACTGCCATCTTCTATGCCTGCCGTCTTCCTTGGTTAAATTTGAGCTTCAAAGCTTCTTTGTATAATTTGAACGGTAAAGAATCGAGAGCAATGCAATGTTATGAAACACGCCTGTCAGTGACATCGCATACAGTACATCTTTGTGGTAACGCGTGTGATGAATGCCTCACAAGTTTAAGTGAGCTCCAGGCTTCTGTTGCATGCTGTCAAATTATGGATACCTGCTTACTTCTCCACACACGCTTTAAATGTACACGTCATTTAGATCAATGTGATACTATTCCATAGAAAAAGAACTGCTCTGCCATACAGCTATGGTGCTCATCTTGTGTATGGGAAGAAGGGGCTTTCTGAAAGAAAGAAACGCGATAGCGAATGGCCAGGATCAAGTCGGGGTTGATGGCATTCTGGGCCAAGGCTTTCCAACCGAACTACCCACGCCTTCTTTCTCTCTTCCTCCAATGGCCGACTGATCTCGTTTTCTTCATGGATTCTAGAAGGAAATGAACAAAAAATAAGTGAACCATCAGCTGAGATAAGCAAGACAGAAAGTGGAAGTGAAGTAAAGAGGAAAACTAAAATGTGGAAATCGAACTCAGACAGAGATGGCTGTAGATGACTCAGAAATCGAACTCAGACAGAGATGGCTGTAGATGACTCAGAAATCGAACTTAGACAGAGATGGCTGTAGATGACTCAGAAATCGAACTTAGACAGAGATGGCTGTAGATGACTCAGAAATCGAACTTAGACAGAGATGGCTGTAGATGACTCAGAAATCGAACT
>JAOWAR010157046.1:0-10779 GCA_028571005.1 Clathrina lutea
CTGCAACACCTGTGCTGTGTTGAAGTGCCTCGCGCGCGCGGTCGATCGCTACTGGTACAATGCAGTCTGCACTGATCATCATTTCACGCGGCCGCGGTCGCCTCGGGTACATTGCGCAATGCGCTCTGATCATCATTTCACGCGCGTTCTGGCTAGCTCGGCTTGTCCAATATTGCTGGCGATGAGCCCAACCAATTGGCTAATAATTCATGATTGATCGATGAACTCGGCGCAGTCGATCCTAGCGATCGATCATACGCACCGGCCGGCACCGGCCAGCGCGCCGGTTTTGAACATTGCTAAGCAACCGTCACCATGGTCATCGGCCGCCATATTTCGCTATGTGCCTATGTCCCATATATACGTACATAACAGCCGTGACCATCCCCTCCAGTCGGCCTGCAGGCAACGTGGCCTCGCTCTCGCGTCAAGACGGATCCACGCGCAGCCACGAAGACTTTCTGCTGGTCGATAGCGATGCAAGTGCAAGCGAGCAGTCCTGTGCCCCGGATTCACTGATGAACTTCTCTCCCGGTAGGTAGAGTTCTGAGCTTAGCAATCTCTGGGCTTTTATGGACTCGAGCTCTTACATTTGCCCCTCCGAACAGGAGCTTTCAACCCATCCACTCCCTATCCCGCCTACTCTTACCATTTCATCCATGGCTCTTCACTGCAGTTTCTTGTGACAATGGCCCGTTTCAGTCGACCAGCTGTACAATAACAACTTGTCAAAGCTGCTGGGAGAATCAATGGCCAATCGAGGTGAAAGTCCCCTCCCATTATATTTTTTTGCTTTGAGGACGTTGCTACGACGCAAGCGTGCGCTCAAGCCGTTGCGATTATTTCTCAACAGGAGGGCTGCTTGGTCGTCTAAACGGCGGAGAGTCTATCATCTGCGCCGAGGGGTATGTGTTCGCTTTTGAAGAGCTAGGATACCTGAGAGCGGGCGAGTTCGTCCCCGAAGTGGTAATTGAGCACCCAGAGCTTGTTCGCCAGGCGCACCGCAACTTCGTGCACGCCGGCTCCGACGTTGTGGAAGCATTTACCGTGAGACGTTGATAGAAATATAACGTGCTGTGGCACGTGATGTAACTCCCCAAGGTTCTGCTTTGCAAAACATTCATGACAGCGTTAACAGACACTCATGTTTTGGCTACTTAGAGCATCATGAGAGTGAGGTGAACTTGCAGATCAAAGCCCGCGGATATCTCAAGATGCATATGAACACAGCACTTACCAGATTGCAGTCACCCTCCGGGGCGGAATGCTTCACTCAGTTCAGAAAGAATAATATGAATATGTGTTTTGTTGTTTCTGGTAGTACTATGCCCACCGCGAGAAGATGCGTCTTATTGGCCGAGAGGATGAACTGGAGGCGATCAATCGCAAAGCTTTGCAGATCGCTCGTGAGGTTGCCAAGGAGACAGGCACATTGCTTGCTGGGAACATCTGTAACACCAATGCATACACACCTGGCAGTGTGGAAAGCATTGAATGGTGTACGGCCATTTTCGAAGAGCAAGTAAAGTGAGTCACAGTCAGGGGGCTCACATCGCATTTTGGCCGTGCTTTGATTATTTTGTCAGGTGATCAATATTGCACAAGGTTATGACACGGTGCAGTTGACTAAATATCATTCGTTCCCTTGTGAACTATTCATCAGTTTTCCGGCTGGTTTAGCTTGTTTAGACTAGCTTTCAAGGTAGCTTGTTTAGACTAGCTTTCAAGGTAGCTTGTTTAGACTAGCTTTCAAGGTAGCATGTTTAGACTAGCTTTCAAGGTAGCGTGTTTAGACTAGCTTTCAAGGTAGCTTGTTTAGACTAACTTTCAAGGTAGCATGTTTAGACTAGCTTTCAAGGTAGCATGTTTGGACTAGCTTTCAAGGTAGCATGCTTAGACTAGCTTTCAAGGTAGCATGTTTAGACTAGCTTTCAAGGTAGCATGTTTAGACTAGCTTTCAAAGTAGCATGCTTAGACTAGCTTTCGAGGAAGCATGAAGAATTCCAAAAGGGAAATATTTTAATGCTACACACCGCATGTTGATTCAAAGGCTAGTGGCAGACACAGAAAGACCGATGGATAGATGGATGGAGGGAGTGATGGATGGATGGATGGATGGATGGATGGATGGATGGATGGACGGACGGACGGGTGGATGGGTGGATGAACGGACGGACAAACGGACAGACAGATGGAAGAGTGGACAGAAAGCGAAATGGAAGAGGGGCTCAGTAAAGAGGGGCCTAACAGCAGAACTTTGACTATTTTGTTTGCGTGAGTATTCAGCTAAGCCGATTGAGTTGTGGTAAAGTGGTACGTATGCCAATCTCTTTCCAGGTGGGCCAAGGAGGAGGGTGCAGATTATGTGGTGGCAGAAACAATTATTTACCACAAGGAGGCTGAGCTGGCGCTTCAGGCAATCAAGAAGTTTGACTTACCGGCCGTCATCACACTCTCCGGGGCGTCTCCTGATGAAAGAACGATGGACTCTTTGCCTTTTGAACAGTCACTCCATAAACTCTACGATGCAGGAGCTGACGTCGTTGGAATCAACTGCGGCCGTGGACCAGAAACCATTCTGCCCATGCTGCGCAAGCTTCGCCACACATGCAGCGGCCACTTGGCTGCCGTTCCCGTTCCATACCGCACTACCGAAAAGCAGCCAACATTCTTCCTTCTGAAGGACCTCGCCACACATAGCTGCACATCATTTCCAACTGACCTGCAGGAACACTTGGTGGCGCGAAGCGAAATTACCAAGTTCACCAAGGCGGCTGATGAGCTCGGTGTCAAGTATCTAGGTGTGTGCTGCGGCAACACACCTGGCTACACTCGCAGCATGGCTGAGGCGCTCGGAAGAAAGCCTCCAGCTTCACACTATGCACCAAATATGTCGAAGCATTGTTTCCTTGGCACGGACAAGACCCTGCACAAAGAATACAACGAGAAGACCATGCAGGTTGTGTTCCAAGTGGGAAAATAGTTTTCGCAAACCGGTGAATAGCCAGCTGGCCGATGTTCGTAAGCTGCAGCTTGAGGCTTGCTCAGTGTGGAGACGAAATTTTTTATTGTTTTTGTGCAGGTGAATTTAGCTTTACCTGATGGCCTCACAGCTGTTGTTGTACGTTTGAACTGCTTCTTCTTGTCTTCTAAACGTGCTGGCTAGTGTTATATTTACGACTGAAAGCAAAAAAGGAGTACTGCTTTCCCTCTTCAGTTTTTTTTAATTGTGTTTTCTTTTCAGCTTTCCTGAGATTGAAGGGGAACTAGTCAAGCCGAACTTGCTGCCGTTTACAATTTTGCCGCTCTCTGTCCTGTCAGTTTCCTGTCAGTTTTCAAATTGGGGTGATTGCTATAGCCCGCATTTTTTACACCGCGATGACCAACCGTTGTGATGTGTCAGGGAACTTAAGTTCACACCAGGAACATTAATTTCAGCCAAGTCTGGACTGGAGTGATCTTTTCATTGCCAGAAAAAATGTTTTACACACCCTAACAGAATTGATGCTCAAGTCAAAAACCTTCTCAAAACAGGTGAGGCAAGTGGGAGAGGATAAACTGTGCATGCGTGTTAGACAAGCACATCAGCTTTTGAATTATAACAAGTCACTAATGACACATTTGAAATCGGCTTCCAAATTTTTTATAAAATAATTGTATACTACTAAAATATTTCACAGGTTGGCAGTTCAAAGTGTGCTCCTCTGTCTTTCATATTCTTACGACGGTCTTTCATACTGTTTAACGGTTCTGGCAAAAAAAGCAACTGTTTTTGTACGTGTCAATTGCCAGGGCTAGAAATAGGCCAGAGTTCCATATGATCAGGTTTGTATTTGTTTGCTTTAAATAGGGAGAGAGGGTTATGGCTCATTTACTTCGCCACTCTCAAGCCAATGTGCAGGCACCCAGTGTGTTTGGGTGCGCATCGAATCCAGTGCAGATTCCAGTTCCAGTAGGGTTTGTTCGAGCTCGTTATTGACAATGCGTAAGTCGAAGTAGTGTCCATACAGCCTCTCTAGCTGAGCTGAGGCGCTGCACAGTGCCAACAGCTGATCATCCAGGCGATGTGTCCTGCTATCACGGTAGTGGAGTCGAGCTCGAAGGCGCTCAAGTGGAGCGGCTGCAATGAACACAATGAAGGGCTTGAGAGAAGATGTCCGGAGGGCGCGGAGAGTCTTCGGAGCTACGTTGAGCAGACATGTTCGGCCTGCTCTCTGGACGCGCTTGACAGAGTCAACACTAGTCCCCCACCAGTGGTTGCCAATACGCGAGAACTCAATGTACCGATTCTTAGAGATGTCTTCCAGCATCTGTGGGACTGAGACCTGCTGATACTGTGCTGCTGCGTAGGACACTGACCCACGCAAAACTTGGGTAGAGGTTGGCCGTGCCCTAGCATAAAGATGACGGTGGTTGGAAATAAGGCGCTCAATAATTTCAGGGCACCCAGAACCAGGTGCACCGATCAGAATGACTGGACGAGGCTCTCGGAGGTTGGGGATAAGTCTTGCCACCTCTTCGTACGTTGCAAACTCAATTGCAGCATCGTTCTCTTCCGTTCCAGTAGACAGATAGGCTCTCGTGACCTTCTTCGACTTGGACTTCCGAGAGAAAATCTGTAGTCCATGCCGCTGACTGGATTCAGCCTCCTGAACATCGTGGAGATGCTTTCGCTGGCGGAGCATCTCTCGACGTTTCTGTTCCAGAGGACCGGGTATAAGGCCAGCTGTCATATGGCCGGATTCATCAACACGCCTTGCCTGGAGAAAGTAACAAGAAGCGGCATAAGTGTCTAGTGGTAAAAAAAACGCTAGCTTGATATGAACACCAGTGAAAGCCCACAGTACTTGGAGCTTTTCTATTCCTGTCAAGACACTCGGAGCCTTTCCACTCCTGACAAGACACTCGGAGTAAAAATTGTAATTTTTGCGATAGGGTATATAGGCCCTTTCCTCCTGGCATGAAGAATTTTTTTTTAAGTTTTCCACATCTTGTTGAATAATTGAGTTCCCCAGAGGGAGGAAAAGAAAAAGCTATCCATACACACAACTCTTGATTTTCCTTTTAGTATCTGGGCATGATCCAAGTACTCGAACCGAACTGAGGTTATCTAGGCATGATCCAGGTACTTGAACTGAATTGAGGGTATCTGGGCATGATCCAGGTACTCGAACCGAACTGAGGGTATCTGGGCATAATCCAGGTACTCGAACCGAACTGAGGGTATCTGGGCATAATCCAGGTACTCGAACCGAACTTAGGTTATCTAGGCATGATCAAGATACTCGAACTGAATTGAGGGTATCTGGGCATGATCAAGGTTCTCGAGCTGAACTGAGGTTAACTGGACATGATCCAGGTACTCGAACCAAGCTGAGGGTTTCTGGGCATAATCCAGGTACTCGAACCGAAATGAGGGTACAATAGTGTAGATATATTACAGTAGATCCTCTAAACGGCATTTTGAGGGTCTAATGACAAGCAAAGAGTTGGCCCGTTGAATATCAATGAGAAAATGATGATAAACCTCTACTTCAGCTAGAGAAAATAGCTCTGTCTGTTTTGTTATATGTCCATATGTCGAGATATTGAAGTCGATCCACTCATGCTATCATCATGCAGGAAGCGTGCTTGGAGCACGTACTTGCCACCATCTGGGGTCAGCTTGGCTGACCACTGTAAGAACATCTCCACACTTGAAGGCCAGCCCAGCTTCGCTGCAGGGGTTGAGCCGATCGCCCTTTGGGTCATAATTGAAGAGAGCTCGCATGGTGACACGGCACTCAGTGGCAGCGTGCGATGTGCACCGTTCTCCGCTCTGTGAGTCCTCATTCTCTCCCAGGTGGAACGTGATAATCTCACCATTAGCACTGCGCACCATCTCAGCAACCTTGCGTTGGTGACAAAAAGGTAAAGAAATTTGAAGTGAGTGAAAACGCATACACATACTATTGCTCACATGTTACTGCTTCTGTCGTTCCATCCACAAGAGCTGTCAATGCAGACAATTAGATGTATCTGTCTGTCTGTCTGTCTGTCTGTCTGTCTGTCTGTCTGTCTGTCTGTCTCTCTGTCTCTCTGTCTCTCTGTCTCTCTGTCTGCCCGTCTGTCTGTCTGTCTGTCTGTCTGTCTGTCTGTCCGTCCGTCTGTCCGTCCGTCAGTCAGTCTGTCTGTCTGTCTGTCTGTTAATGATCATGCAAAGAACTGGCGCTTTCACATCCTAGTTCTTCTCAGAGGTAGCAAGGTTCAGGTCTTTAGCGCAAGAACTTTCAAAGTATATTTGTCCTGTTGCTTAATTTATTTGGTATTGAGGGGGACCTATCACGCAGCTGGCGACTGCTGTTCGGATGACCAATGAATCGACGCTGGCTTTTCACAAGTGTCCTCTACAGTTTTTGATAGGTTTAGAGATTTCTTTTACCACAGCCTTTAATTTCATTGGTCCAATAGGTAAGGAATTTTGGGCCTTAGAAGGGTAGCGGCAAGAAGGCCTCTTCACAAAAAAAACATTGTGAGAACGCAGGCTAGAGCTTTTTGCAATGCTCAAAAACAAATGTTAAAAGCTTGTTTTAAAGATCACCAAAGCTTTCAAAACTTTTTTGATTGCCACCTGAGCCATCAAGCAGCTAGGTATTGGGATTGTGGAACCCAGTAATTCTCACTTGCACCTTCACTAACACAAACCTTATCTACCTCACATACATGATCAATTACACACATACACACACACTTGGCACTGGCACGCATGCATGCATGCATGCTCACACACACACACACACACACACACACACACACACACACACACACACACACTGCAGCAAAGCACCATGTGCAGTGGACAATTGTCATGCTGATGACTACATCTGCATTCTGCGGACCATGAACGGTGCAGTGCACCGTATACCGACGCGTTCATGATATGTAGGTCCACACTGACATGTACATATTCTAGATCTTCATGTAGATCTACAGTGAAAGCGGAGCCTTGAAAGGGTTCTGGGAAAAAGACAGAGCAATCAGAGCAGAGAGCGCATCCGGTCACGAGAATATTCACTTTCTCGAAAGATGAGAAAGGAGATTTTACAATTTCAACAGCCTGTTCAAGCATTTGGGGGATCAAGGGAGGACAAAGCTCAAGGACAGATTTGAAGCATTTGTGAACGTTGAAGCCGAGCGGCAAGTTTCTGTTTAAGCTGTATACGTGGAAATTTTTAGCTGGAATTTAATCTCAGTCATTTCAGTCACTGGCATGAATGACCTAAAGTAATTTCTGACCTAAAGTGCTGCCATACCCTGAAGAAACATCAAGTTCATCTACAGACTCAATGAAGACAATGTGTCGTTAATTCTCATTAGTAGAGCAGTTCGAACAGTCTGAAAGCTTAGGCGGCTATCTTAGAAAGAGAAAAGAGAACACCAAGAAGGAAAGAAAGTAAGAAAAAAAATGAGAAAAGAGAGCAAAAAAGAGAAACATAATGATCACGAAACAGTCAACTGGCTATGCGAACATACCAGCGTTTCCGAAAATTTTTGTTGTTTTTGCCTAGCGCTATCCATACAAGCAGCCGTATTTGGTAATCTTTGCGCACAGATCGTCGTCGTAGTTGGCGTAATTACCCCTTTTTCTAACTCCACTCTCACATTTCTCCTCAACGATTTTGTCCACCCAGTTCTCAGTCCCACTATGATAAATTTTGTACCGAGGCTTGGGCAACAAGGGACTTTTCACCTCTTTTTGGCCACTCAGGCATAGTGCTTTGGTCAAAGTGATTCTCAACAGACCAGGATACCCAACGCTACTGAAACGCTACTGAAACAATCTCCTAGCAAGAAATTCCGAGAAAGCATGAACGCTAGCTAGCGGCTGACACCGATGTAGCTGTCGCACAGTCACGGAGTAGATCTATTGGTGAGAGCTCCTGCTGTAGCATGTTATCACAACAGTGAAGCTCTGGCAGGCATGACGTTTTCACCTCCATGTTCGTGCTGCACATTTGTCGCACGTGGACTCGAACCTGGTAATGTTTGACGCATTCGACAGGGTCTCAATCACAGCCACCCTTGCACGGCTCCTTTTTTTTGTCAATTGTGTCGGTATCAGCCAGACCAAAGTTGAAACCCAACTGAACCTTTGACGATCCTGTTTGACCGAGAATTATCACAACCAAACCTTTCCGGTTGTACAGTGTTTCTATAATAACAATGCATGTGCTAACATTCTGGTGTTCCCTTGCTACTACCACCTTCAGGCCGCGGAGTCCTGGGTGGATGAGACAACCTGACCAAGGAACTATGTCATTGCCCATGCGATTTAAGAATAATGTGATGGCGTAGCAGGTAGTAAGGTGACTCTTGTCTCATCTATTCGGCGATTTGGTGCCGCAGGTCCAAGCCCTGGTCACGGCACGGACTGAGTTGAGTATTTATCAACTTCTCCCTGAAGTGATAGATTTCTGACAAGTCCACAGACAGATGTTGACCAGACAGACCTTCCAAGCAGATTTTACCAGAGCTAAGGGTAAATGTCATGGTCTTCTTGTGAGCAACAAAGAGGGTCTAAGGGTAAATGTCATGGGTCTTCTTGTGAGTAACAAAGAGGGGCTGACCTTACATGTTGTGCCGGAGGCCTTAACTTGATGTACTTGCGCCCTTTATCCAACTACCTAATCGGCTAGCCAAGTTTTCTGGGGAGGAAATTTGGACTTCAATTATATGTATGGTTGATTGTCAAATCTTCCTCAGCGCCAGCCAAGTTTTGTTGATTGGTGATGCCGTTGGCCAGGATTGATGCCCAGCCTGATCTCAGTAAGGGCCACACTGTGTGTACGCCTTTTTTTTGCTGTTGTTTTCACATGCATCAATGTTCCAGCATGAATCCAGTTGTGCAAAGTAGTCTTCTTTTGCACGAGAAAGAAATGCACAGGTCTTGTTCAAGCTTAAGGTAATTATGTTCCAAATAATCAGAAGGCCTTGTGAAGGAACTGAGCTGATTCCCAGAGCACTTACGTCAAGCAAAACCTATTTCTTTGCCGATGACACGTAGCTTTACGTAGCTATACCTTACACTGACCCTTATATACACGGCAGAAGATACACAGCTCAGGCACGATACAGTACCTCTTGACAGACAGCCTCACCTCGTCTAAAGTCTTGTCCTGGACGGACCGCTCGTTGATGGCCAGAACCTCGTCTCCGGCATGCAGCATTCCGCTCTGGTGCGCCACGCTTCCATGAAGGACGCGACCGATGCGCACCGTCTTGCCGCGCACCTTCACCGTCGCGCCTAGCGGCTGTCCGCTTGCCTTCCGAAGGTGAACGATCAGTCCGTTCCTGGTCGCTTGGGATTGACCCAGCCGCCCGTCGACTAGGTCACCATCCCCACCGGCTCTTTCTGTCCTGTCGACCGTATCGGCCGGTTCGAAGTCCTTCCTAGCAACTCGGTCATGAGCAGCCAGCAGAGACGCAAAGAACGGCGACGAGATGATGCGTAGCAGTCTGCTGGCCGGGTCCTTGCGCGCCGCCGGAGCTGCCACTACCTCCAGCGAAGTACGTACGTCGTCAAGCAAAGCCGCGGCGTCGGCTGTGAGTGCCTCGGCCGAACTTGAAGGGGACGATGACGGCTGCTCGCCAATGCCTCGCCACTCTGCGATGACGTCGTGCACGTCCATGAGCGCCTGGAACTCGTTGCTGCGCACCATGGACATGAGGAAAGTCATGTCGTCGTCATCGCCCTGGCCTTGGCGCCTAACTTGCGAGAGAGTTCGGACAAGGCGCCCGGCCAGACCCCGACTGTCGCTCTCCCGACGCATTGCCGCTGTGCTGAAACAGCCAGGAGCGAAAATGAACGATAAGCGCCACCCGCGGAAAGGTCAACTCTTACCCCCGGACAAAGGATCGAAAAAAAAACGAACGTCTTCTCAAAGATTTCTAGGTTATGACCTTGGACACACAATTATGAGGTACCGACCGTTGAATTGACCTGTTTAAATATGAAGCTGTGTCGCTGCAGATAGGTAGGATCAGGCAGTCCTTCGTTCTCAAAACATCCAATCGACGCCCTTTCTCAATCCACGAGTTCGAGTTCGCCCCTCTTCCACCACTGTCTTGACAGCGTCGGGAAGGAACATGACATGTTTCAAATCAACAAGATCCTAATGGCGGACGTGTTGCTGTCGGTTGATGAAGTTGCGCCCTTACGAAGTTCAAGTTCCAACTTCAGACGCCAGTTGATGGCGCGTTATCTCCCCGGTCACATCTGTGGCGGGGATGGTTACCATGGAAACCAAGAAGGAACGTATAATACGTCGTTGGTTGCTAGCCTCAAACCCAGATCCTCGCTGCCTGCAACTGAGCATTTTGACCGTAGCGACGAGGCCTTGAACAAACGTTCCATTTGGGACATGCGCATGTCACCTGAAAACTACCGACTCGTTGAGCAAAGGTCCCGACGGAAGAGGCGCGTTCACTTTCACGTCATGACCCACGCGCCACAGTACCGCCGGCGTAAGTACACGAAGATCGAATTTGCCGGCCAGCCGGCGGGAAACTACCGTGGATGACACGGTGCTGAGGGACGGACCGGGGGTAGCTGGTGACACTTCAAGCAGGGATACAATACGGCAACATTCCAGCCTGATGAAAACGCACCAGCCTTCGAGGAGTGTAGATAGTTACGGGATTCGGACAGATCAAGAATTACGAAGGGGTCGGTCTCCTTTGCAGAGAGCATTAGAATGCATGGTGGATCAGGGTCGATGAATCATTTTTTATGATAGGCGG